>CM031966.1:29766786-29769286 GCA_018749465.1 Paracanthobrama guichenoti
CTATCTATCTGTCTGTCTGAATTTGTCTACAATCATACTATCATTCTGTCTGTCTATCTATCTATCTATCTATCTATCTATCTATCTATCTATCTATCTATCTATCTATCTATCTATCTATCTGTCTGTCTGTCTGTCTGTCTATTATCTATCTATCTGTCTGTCTGTCTGTCTGTCTGTCTGTCTGTCTACTATCTATCTATCTATCTATCTATCTATCTATCTATCTATCTATCTATCTATCTATCTATCTATCTATCTATCTATCTATCTGTCTGTCTGTCTGTCTGTCTGTCTGTCTGTCTGTCTGTCTAACTGTCTATCTATCTGTCTGTCTGTCTGTCTGTCTACAATCATACTATCTATCTATCTGTCTGTCTGTCTGTCTGTCTGTCTACAGTCACACTATCATTCTGTCTGTCTATTATCTTACTATCATGTCTGTCTATCTATCTATCTATCTATCTATCTATCTATCTATCTATCTATCTATCTATCTATCTATCTATCTATCTATCTATCTATCTATCTATCTGTCTGTCTGTCTGTCTGTCTGTCTACAGTCACACTATCATTCTGTCTGTCTATTATCTTACTATCATGTCTGTCTGTGTCTCTATCTATCTATCTGTCTGTCTGTCTGTCTGTCTGTCTGTCTGTCTGTCATCATACTATCATTCTGTCTGTCTATTATCTTACTAACCGTTCTGTCTGTGTCTGTCTGTCTGTCTGTCATCATACTATCATTCTGTCTGTCTATTATATTGCTATCATGTCTGTCTGTCTGTCTGTCTGTCTGTCTGTCTGTCGTCATACTATCATTCTGTCTGTCTATTATCTTACTATCATGTCTGTCTGTGTCTGTCTGCCTGTCATCAAACTATCATTCTATCTATTATCTTACTATCATGTCTATCTGTCTATGTATCTATCTGTCTGTCTGTCTGTCTGTCTGTCTGTCATCATACTATCATTCTGTCTGTCTATAATCTATCTGTCTTTCTGTCTGTCTGTCTGTCTACAATCATACCATCATTCTGTCTGTTTATTATCTTACTATCATGTCTGTCTGTGTCTATCTGTCTATCTATCTCTATCTATCTATCTATCTATCTATCTATCTATCTATCTATCTATCTATCTATCTATCTATCTATCTATCTATCTATCTATCTATCTATCTATCTATCTGTCTGTCTATTATCTTACTATCATGTCTGTCTGTGTCTGTATCTATCTATCTATCTATCTATCTGTCTGTCTGTCTGTCTGTCTATCTATCTGCCTGTCTGTCTATAATCATACTATCATTCTGTCTGTCTATTATCTTACTATCATGTCTGTCTGTGTTTATCTATCTATCTATCTGTCTGTCTGAATTTGTCTACAATCATACTATCATTCTGTCTGTCTATCTATCTATCTATCTATCTATCTATCTATCTATCTATCTATCTATCTATCTATCTATCTATCTATCTTTCTGTCTGTCTATTATCTATCTATCTATCTATCTATCTATCTATCTGTCTGTCTGTCTGTCTGTCTGTCTGTCTGTCTGTCTGTCTGTCTATCTATCTATCTATCTATCTATCTATCTATCTATCTATCTATCTATCTATCTATCTATCTATCTATCTGTGTGTCTGTCTGTCTGTCTGTCTAACTGTCTATCTATCTGTCTGTCTGTCTGTCTGTCTGTCTACAATCATACTATCTATCTATCTATCTATCTATCTGTCTGTCTGTCTGTCTGTCTGTCTGTCTGTCTGTCTACAGTCACACTATCATTCTGTCTGTCTATTATCTTACTATCATGTCTGTCTGTGTCTCTATCTATCTATCTATCTATCTATCTATCTATCTATCTATCTATCTATCTATCTATCTATCTATCTATCTGTCTGTCTGTCTGTCTGTCTGTCTGTCTGTCTGTCTGTCTGTCTGTCTGTCTGTCTGTCTACAGTCACACTATCATTCTGTCTGTGTAAGGTCCAGCTGATTGGCCCAACGTAGGAATCCAGCAGCTGGTCGAAGGACTTCTGCGTGTATGTCTTTTCTGGCGCTTCTAGAAAAATCACTTTAATTTATTAAAATGTGAAGATCCAATTCAAAAATCTGACTCCATGAATAATTTTATCTGACTCCAATTATTTGTAATTTTGTTGCATTTGTAATTTAACAGCTGATCATAAGTTTAGTTGTGATTTAATTTAGATCATTGATTTTCTTAGTATCTCTTAATTGCAAATATTCGCTCCTCCATGGGACCCGGAGTCGCTCAGAGGATAATGCTCACATTATAATTACATTACCTCACGGACGCAAATTAGTCAGTTCTGATATTACAGAGGATTACAGAGTGAACTATTTTACCTTTAAGTGAGTCGCACATGCTTACTCATAACAGAAAGTGTAATTTTAGCAATAGTCACGAGAGCTGTAACTTGTTAATACCAGTGACAGCCAGAAATCAGATTGCCCCTCATGCTTAGCGCCA
>CM031966.1:29771786-29776786 GCA_018749465.1 Paracanthobrama guichenoti
ATCTGTCTGTGATATTTTGTACAGGTGATCTTTGCTGTAATATATTGCTTTAAACAGCCTGTATAACGCAAAGGTAAACGCAGAAAAAATATTCCAGTGGGCAGGAAGGTCTAATAAATGTAATATGCTAATTCATTACGGTTTCATTAGAAAATAATTTCCAATTCAGGGCTCATCAGAGATGGAGGGAGTGAACTTCTGAAGGGGTTTAACAGCTTGACAGCTCTTTCCTCACTCATTATATTCATGTTACTGTACTTTCTAATATTAACACAAATCTTGTGTTTATCAAAACAATGCTGGTGAAAAAAAGTTTTGTAAAAGTTAATTATTCTGTAACAAGGGCATAAGAAAACGTCTGCTAAGTTGGAACAATCATGCGTTGAGGTATAAATAAAAATGTTAATTAAAATGTGTTTATCTTGCGTTCGTCCTTGAAACATGAGACATTGTGTCTTTCATTTTATAATAGTACAGCATATTTACTGTACATTTGATTATAAGAGTTCCAGTCAGGTTTATTAGCAAGGGATTCAGTGAGTTTGTTTTGTATTAAATAGGCAACCAGGTCGCCATATCAATTAAAGCTCCCTTTAATGTGAGTTTGAGTTAAATTGAGTTTAGAAAACTTTGAAAATATAATATGTTTTCTTATTCTGTAAATAATAAGCAACCTGCAATGTCTCTAATCTAATAGATACTCCAATCCATACCATTTCTCTAGAGGAATTGATAAAGCTTTCCTTGTTTGGCAGCTTGATAAATTGTAGTAGGTTTGTACTTGTGGTCTGTTTTTATTATTTACCATTTACAATTAATAATTGATACATCCTGCCAGGACACTTACTATTAATCTAGCATTAATCTAGCAAATGATTGTATGAATTCTGTTTAACTGGGCAGTTTCCTATAATGAAAAGATGTCCGGCCACGGCATTGAGCAATTGGTGAATGTTTATTTTCTCCTGGAAGTGGAACTCTAATGGTGTCTAATTTTTCCATGGTCTGTTGTATTGAATGGTCCATGCCATAATGAATGAAACTCACCAAAGGGGGTTCAACTATCAGCTGAGACTTAATGTTTCTCATTTAACCTTTTGTTTTAAAGATTGTTGAGCCTGCAATGAAAATTAAGGATCAAGTCATTTTGTTGTGCCACTTTTGCTTTATTAAGACCATTGTCAAGCAAAACATTGACTTGTCTTTGTTTTGATTTCTCATCTAGGTGCAGCAGGAGGACAGAGAGGATTTCTCGGATGCATCCGCTCTCTGAAGATGAACGGGGTGACCCTTGATTTAGAAGAGAGGGCAAAAGTCACTCCTGGTGTGAAGCCTGGTTGTTCAGGTCACTGCACCAGTTTTGGGATGTATTGCCGTAATGGTGGCAAGTGTGTGGAGAAATACAACGGCTATTCCTGTGACTGCACCACCACTGCTTATGATGGGCCTTTCTGTTCGAAAGGTCAGTATGGATAATACAAATGAAAACTTTTCTGTGAAGTTTATACACTTTAATCAGAGATATGACACTGAACAACTTGTTCGTTAAACTTCAAATTTGTACGTTACAGACTGGAATCACTGACAGCCACTCTTTGCATTTAAGCTCCACCTCCCTCATTTGAATGTAGTAATAGCATCGCTGACATGAACAGGACTTTTCTGTAGTTTATGCTCTGTGTCAGGACCTCCATCAAACTGCATGCCTTCTGTTTAAAGATGGCGACTCGCTACAAGCTAGAGACTCAGATTGTTGCCCTTAGCTTTCAGTATCTCCTTTCGCTTGAAATATGCATGAACAACCTTGTAATTGCAAAGTTTTAACTCACATTTCCATTTTACACATATTTACTTTTGCCGTCTAGGGTATTGCAGTCAATATCGAATTCTCTCAGATTCTTTGCCTCTGGGTCAGTGCAATTGCTCCCACAGGCTGCCTTACATCTTGGCTCAATACTACACTTTCACTCCAGGAAGAGGAATCTCTTCTCTGTGCTGCTTCACTTGGATTCGTAGCCATGGATGTGATGCATTTCTTTTCACATCTATATGCTATTTGGTGCATTTTTCTGAAGTTAATATAAGACATAAGACATAAGTTCGCTTTGGCTCAGTTCTTGAATTAGACCTTTTTTTCTCTCAAAACAATAAGTTCAGATCTCAGAACAATTAGTTTCTTGTTCACATCAGATCAGAATTTCTTATTGATTTAAGCAAATTGCATTTGTTTTGGCACGTGTGCAAAATAGTATAATTGCCTACAATTTGCACAATGACTAAATGCACATGGCTTGTTGACCAAAACGGATGAGCTGATTCTCAGTGAAACTGTCAAACTAAAAGCCTCTAAAAGCCACTTCGGTCAAAAAATGAGATAACGATACTGAGTGACTGCTCTCCGCATATAGTATACGTTCATAACATACTTTCACTTCAAACCCATAAAATCCCAGCCTCAGCCCATTCAGAAGTACCGGTACTTAGGTTTTTAAAGAAAAACATCAGACCGACTTAGAGGCTTTTGCATCTGAAGTCTTCATATATATATATATATATATATATATATATATATATATATATATATATATATATATATATATATATATATATATATATATATATATATATATATATATATATATATATATATATATATATATATATATATATATATATATATATATATATATATATATATATATATATATATATATATATATATATATATATATATATATATATATATATATATATATATATATATATATATATATATATATATATATATATATATATATATATATATATATATATATATATATATATATATATATATATATATATATATATATATATATATATATATATATATATATATATATATATATATATATATATATATATATATATATATATATATATATATATATATATATATATATATATATATATATATATATATATATATATATATATATATATATATATATATATAACTAATTTCTTCAACTGTATTTTTTTTACTGTATTAATACAATTGTTCATTTTCTTTTCATGTACTACATTATTGACTTTTCCCGGTCAGTTTCTACCTACTGTCTGAATCTGTATTTACAGTAAAAGCTCAGTGTGATCCACAAGAGCATTCAGCTCGACAAAACTGACATTATTGTATAAAATAGAAAGCAGCTAGTGTCAACAGAAAAACAAACAAAAAAACCACGATGACAAAAACACTTTTTATTTTGGTAGCATTGGCCAATTTACTGACACAATAACTAGGTTTTGAAGCATGAATTAAATGTTTTGGGTGAGTAACTACATTTTGCAGACATGCTATATAGTTCTGATGTTCAAGCAAACAGCTGTGACAACTGAACTTACAGTTAAGAGAATATTAAGACAGTATGGATTTTTAAAAATGTTTTTAAAAATGTGCCAAAGCGATTGAGAAAAACTGTAAAATTGTGTCATCATTTGCTCACCCTCATGTCGTTTCAAACCTGTATGATTTTAAAACTTTTACAGAACACAAAGATGATTTTTTTCTCCATACAATGATACTCAGTGTGGTTAAAGTATTGTTTTGGAAACCATTGAATATTCTTGTATGTTAAAAGAAAACAAATCTTCAGTATATCTTCTGTGTTCCACAGAAGAAAAAAAATCAAACAGGTTTGGATTGATGACACCATTTTTATTTTTGGGTTAACTTTCCCTCTACTATACATGAAGCCATTAAGATATATGATAATGGTAAAATAACCTTTTACTACTTGGGAATTAGTACTTTCTAAATGATTCAGTTTTCAGACAATAAAAAAAATATGGCTGATCTAAGAAGATTAAAGGCCCGTTCACACCAAGAATGATAACTATAACAATAACTATATATCTTCTGTTTATTATAAGCATGCACTGTCAATATTTTTATCCTTCATCAGCTGGAAAAAATTGAAATTGATTCCAATCATACTGGTTTTCTGTGCTGTTATTGTTATAGTTGTGTTGTGGTGTGCTATTCTTTTACATTTAGAATGATTTTTAAATCTATATCTTCATTGTTACAATGCAATTATCGTCCTTGATGTGAACATGCCTTAACTCCTGAGGCTTTTTCACACCAAAAGCAAAACTTCAACTCAAAGATTTGCAAAAAGGCACTCCACTTATAATCTTTGAAGGATTTCAAATGTCTGGTTTGATAATATATAATATAAAAAAACTATTTGAAAATACAGAGATCACTTAAAATTAAGAACTTGAACTTTGTTATTTTAAGTCAACATTAAATTAAAATGCACCCTATCTTGTAAATGCATGTTATAGATCTTATTGTGAATGATTTATCCATGTATGTTTAATTTCTAGGTCCCATTTTAGATTAGGGTCCAATTCTCACTATTAACTAACTATTAACTATGACTTTTGCCTCAAACTCCTAATTACTGCTTATTAATAGTTAGTAAGATAGTTGTTAATTTTAGGTATTGGGTAGGTTTAAGGTCATGCAGAATAAGGCATTAATATGTGCTTTATACATACTAATACACAGCCAATATCCTAGTAATATGTATGCTAATAAGCAACTAGTTAATAGTGAGAACTGGACCCTAAACTAAAGTGTTTTTTACCTCATAATGTTTAATCAAAATATCACAATAATCTTTCTGTGAAAATGACAGACATCTCTCTGGTGACATATGCCAGACTTCTCTAATCATTTAGTCTGCTTAAACTCCGCCCCATTACAATTGACTGCAAGCTCGCATTTATTTTTGAGTGCCACACCCACATCTCAAAATCCAATCAACAACCAATGCCTATTACAAAGTCGCCACCCTACATTCTTTTCTTTTACACTCAGATGTATGTCACAATACTGAAGAAAAGATCTGTTATTACTTCTGTTTCAGATAAAGGATCCACTCCAGGGCCTGTAAAGTTATTGGTCCTCAGAACAAATCACAGAACTGTAATTCTGAATATCTGTACCATCC
>CM031966.1:29781786-29936786 GCA_018749465.1 Paracanthobrama guichenoti
TGTCTGAAGGTGAATTATTTACACTTTATTCTTGCTTGTGAATTTTGAGTTTTATCTCCAGTGTCTGCACATCTTCAAGTGCACCACTTACATTTATTATTTATTTGGATCTATTTGCATCCACATTTCCATTTTCTGAAGTATCTGGTAAGTCTGATCTCGTGTCATAAAACTTTTTATCTCTTGAACATGACCACAAAGCACATAATTATATGCATCTAAGGATTTGTATGCCCGCAGTTTTTCCTTTATATATACACGGGGCTTCTCTATGAGATCAGTGTATATATCGGCCCATATGTTTGCTGGCCACTTGGACATATCTGAGATCCATTTGTGGTCTGAAATTGCGTAGGGATCTGGTAATGTCTCACCATTACTGAGAGTTCCCTTTCAGTCGGTCATGTTCGACGTACATCGGAACTGACCGACAAATTGGGGATCATCTTCAGAGACCAATCTGCTTCGAGTGTATAGAAACGAGCCAATAACGTTGGCATGCGGTCCACGCACCGCCCCGCAGCACGGGTATAAAATGTGGAAGTGGAATACCGCATCCTTGCTTTTAACTTCAGAGCTGAACGGTTTGCTGTATCAAGCTGTTTCTACAAAGTGTGTTTAGACGAGTCTCGAGGACAGTTCCGACGTACGTAGAACGTGACCGACTGAAAGGGCACATCTCGGTTACGTATGTAACACTCGTTCCCTGAAGGAGGGAATGGAGATGTACGTCCCGTCGCTAGGTGCTATGCTTCCGCTGAAGGGGCGAGTCCATCAGCTCCTCAGTTAGAAAAGCGAGGATGCGGTATTCCACTTCCGTATTTATACCCGCACGCCAACATTATTGGCTCGTTTCTATACACTCAAAGCAGATTGGTCTCTGAAGATGTTCCCCAATTTGTCGGTCAGTTCCGACGTACGTCTCCGTTCCCTCCATCAGGGAACGAAGGTTACATACGTAACCGAGACGTTAATTTCTTAATATAATCGGTGGAGTCCGTGCTACCTAGGCTTCCAAAGTAATTGATGCAAGCCATTTCTTCCCTGTCACACACCTAGCTAGCTGTCACACATCTCATGTCTTGTACAGTATGTTACTCGGCATAATACCTGTTAGCAGTTTTTCCCTTGAACGTGCGCACATACAAGTATTGTTTGTATACAAGAAACCCGTATATAGGGGGCTTTCTTTGTTTCAGAACAGAACTAAGTCAAATACGCAGATATGTGTGTGAATGTGTGCCGTGTCTGTTACCCAGGATGCACTGCATCATTCTCACAGGCCCAACTGCAGTACAGAAGCAGGATAATTGAAAGCCTGTATTGATCCCTGAACTGAGACTCAGGATACACTGTAGATGTATCCTAAATGGCAGGACACGCAGCATCTCGTGTGGTCGATAAGCAGGGTATTCAGCGAGATGAAGCAATAGAGGAGTGATCAAGATCACAGGAAGCATGAGCTCTACCACCCCAGATCAGGAAGTGTGGTGAGATCAAGTTGAATCTTATGAAAACTCACTACAGAAGGAGCAGAGCCTTTCAAATCTATGTCAAAGGCTTGACTGTACCAGGACCAGGCCCGGTACAAGAACATACAAATTTGGTGGCGGGGTGGGGTGGGGGGTATAGTTTTAAGTTATGTGTCACTTGCAACAGCCTGCATGTCCCAGCATAAATGCTCCAAATAAATTATTAAAGCGTCCATGTTCACACTGTTTAATTTTAACAGAAAAGCAAGCATAGTGTATGCGTGATTTGGCTTGGCAGCCAATACAAATAATAAATAACAATTGCCTTGCCTAATGCAGCAAAATTCTGTGTTTGGACCAGGCTCGGTTCCAGAATCAAATCACAGAGGTTGCTTCTGAAATTAGTGAGGGTATTTCTCATCCTATGATTATCACTGTGTCAGTCAATTTCGAGACCGAATCCCTCATTTATATGTAGATGGGCCTATGTATTGAAGTGTGCATGTGGCCGATTGTCAAGCATTGAAAACAAATGTTTTATTCAAATTATTATACTATCACCTAGAAAGCGTGCAAAGAGCACTCCCTTTATAATCTCTAAAAAGCTGTCACTCATTCAATGATCTCACAAAGTTCCGTTATATTAATCATTGAAGCTGACTACACAATGAATATCTTATTTATATAATGTCTACACTTCGTTAGAGAGGATTTGTGAGCGTGCAGAACTCAGCACTGGACAAAAACCCGAGCAGTGAGTGGATTCTCACTTAAACACCTGTGATTGGCCATTTTGTTCAAGAAATCAACAAATATGTTGGCTACATTGCTCACTGAAGCATAAACGCGTTGTAAGTGGAATCATTTGACGTTCTACAGAGTGCAAATACGCACTGGATGTATGCTATTATGAGATATGCTATTATTACTAAGAAAACAGATCCTAGACCAGCAATTATGGGCACCTTTTCCCTCTAAAAGCAATCAGAAGCATCAGCAGGTAGTGGTTTGAGTGAGAAAGTTACACGCTAGTATCAAGTCCATCTCCCTCGGTCTAGAGGGGGGCACAGGGATGTCCATTGGGATGCCGGACATGACCAGGACCTTCCTCACCATCACTGCAAGAACATGTGCCAAGAGAATAATATTAAATGACAGAGGTGCAAAGATCATTTCAGATATACTGTGACCTTGTCAGCAAAATTGTGGGTTTTGTTGTCTTGTTGCTTTTTTTCTCTCTCTAGTCAGTCTGTCTTTGGCGGCTCCTCAGTTCCGGGCTCCTAAATCAAATAATCAAATTCCCGCTGTCTGGATGGATGAGGCACATCACAGATAAGCCCGTGGACATGAGGCTTAAAGAAGGGCTGTAGCTCTCTTAAATTCTGCCTTATTTCTTGCGACACAGCTCTGCCAAGCCTGAGATCCTGCAGACCAGAGCTAGAAATCTGGCATGGGGTGAAATATATAGAGTGAGAAAGAGAAAACCATAACCCTTTTACCCTGTCTTTATGGCCCCTGGGAACCCCGCTGACATTGCAGCAAATAGAAACCCAGAGCCATCCTTCACACAATGACCTATGTGTGTGAGGGCTTTCGGTGTGTGTGTGTGTTTGACACTAGGGGCATCTTTCCTTTACTTTCTTGTGTGTATACCTGTGTGTTGAATGTCCTTTAGCACTGCTCATGCACACACACACACACACACACACACACTGCATGGCAATCAAGCAGGTATTAAATTAAAGGCAGAGTATCTTAATAACATTATGACCACTGACAGGTGAAGTGAATAACACTGATTATCTCTTCATCACGGCACCTAGGTGGGATATATTAGGCAGCAAGTGAACATTTTGTTCTCAAAGTTGATGTGTTAGAAGCAGGAAAAATGGGCAACTGTAAGGATTTGAGCGAGTTTGACAAGGGACAAATCTCAATCCAATCAAGCATCTGTGGGATGAGCTGAACAAACAAGTGCGATCCATGGAGGCCCCACCTCGCAACTTACAGGACTTAAAGGTTCTGCTGCTAACATCTTGGTGCCAGAAAAGTGGGACCAACACAATATTAGGAATATTAGGTCATAATGTTATGCCTGATCGGTGTATATATGTATATAAATTCACCTTTCAAATGTTTTGGGTTGGTACATTTATTTGATCAAAAGTAAAAACAGTAACATTGTTAAATATTGTTGCAATTTAAAATAACTTTTTTTTCTATTTTAAAATGTAGTTTATTCCTGTGACGATCAATGTTGAGGATGTCTTTCCTGTCACTTTTGATAAATAATAAAATAATAATAATAAAAATAAAAAAAAAAGTATTTCAGTAAAGGTTTTTTTATTTTTTTATTTTTTTTTATCTCGCCGACCCCAAACATTTGAACAAACACATACTGTATATATCGTTTTTACATTGTGGGGACAAAATTTTGCTTCCCATGAGGAAGACATTTTATGAATCATACTCATATTATACATATTTTACATTTTCAAAACAACTTCCCTTATAAAACACAAAAACACATTGTGTGTGTGGTGCCAATTTTGTTCCCTCCACTTGTGGCAGAGATATACTGTATCTAATACAGAGGAAACAGAAGTTTCATCTCAGTAGTTTGTGTTATAGTGAATGACAGTCTGGCACTGGAATTTAATATTTTTTATGCTGATCAGTCATTGTGTTTTTTATCAGTCATGAAAAGTGGCTATAGCAATGTTCTCTCCAGCACAGCAAATTTGAATCTAGCACTTCTTGATGGCTTAATCTATCACTTCTATTCGCTCTAGTAAAATTACAAAAATATTGCATCCCCGCTTTTGTTACCTTTTCCCACTCCCATCCGAAACCTTCATGTTTTGTCCCGCTCCCGCCCACAAAAGCATGCAGGTAAAAGTATACATAGATTCCCTCAAATCATTTTATTCTCTCAACACCCACACATGAGTGCCCATCAAATCTTGTCCCGTGGGAGTGCAGGTCTCTCCCCTCATACTATTAATGAAAGAACACTTGGCTTCTAATCGCTCATCCTTGCATTTATCTGACATAATTAATCCCAGGATGGACAGTGACATATGTAGGAATAATGTTATTACATTAAATGTTCACTTGCAGTTTTAAATATAATAATATTGTTTACATTTGAGTTTTGACCTAGAAATGAGTGAATATTCTACTACAGATCTGATCACACAGAATGTTTATCAAAACTTAATTTTCTTGAATTTTTGATTAATCATATTCTGATCTTGCATTTGAGATTTTTGTAATGCAGGTTTTGCCCACCTGTGCATTTTCCAGTAGAGAAGAGAGCTTGCTTCAAAAGGAATATGAGATGAGAGACAGTAACAACAGTCCAGCTGACCTTTCCAGACACCCACGCCTGTGATATTTCTTTTGAATGAAACATCACACCCTTTTGAATCAGACAGTGAAAGGTCAAAACATAACTGAGAGAACAACCATGTGGGCAAAGCAAACAGATGTACTTGATCTTTTAGAAGTTTTTGACGATTTTTTTTTAAACCCTAAGGCAAACAACAGAGCGCGCTTTCATTTAGGGATGTATTATTCATCTAGTTTAATGAATACTTTTGGGGTATCCACAGTCCTATCAGGTCAACTTGCTATCAAAATAATGTGGTGGATCCTGCACTGCGTTTTTATCATTGCATTATCATTCCTGTAATAATCTCTATTGGAAATCATTCATTTCTAATAGAGAGTAGTATACAGAAGCTGTGTGGACTTCCGATCATATGTGTATGCAGAATTTTTGGATCTGATTTGGTGGTCATTTGTTTAGTGCCATTATGTGGATATATTCATACATTTATTATTCATTCATTTTACCAAGGTGAATAAGCAGAATTAATGGTTGCTTCCCGACTTACTTTAAAGTTGTGCGCAACAATACGCAAAGGCGCGAAATGCCACAGTCATATGGACATTTTGAAGATAGTGATGAAAGAAGTTATGATGAAAGAAGCTAGACATTATAGAATAATTAGAAAAGTTACTTGTAAACAAAGAAATTATAAATATAATTTAGTCTATTCACACTGGCTCAATAACATTTGTATTTTTTTATTACTTAAATTAAAATGTATGGCCGTCAATGAGTGACACCACTTATTTACCTCAAAATTGATCTAAGTCATTTTAAATGATGAAACGAAGAGGAAGTGACATCTTTTAGAGGAGCCCAATAAGTTGTCGAGTTCATCTTTCTGGTTTTATATTTATTTAATTTTTATAAGGGTGAAGTGTATATTTTATATCTATTCTTTTATTTACTTTTTGGCTTTTTTTTGCAGTTCAATTTAATTTATAATCATTTATTATTTAATGATTCATTTAATACAACTCTTTATCTTAAAGTTATTATCAGTGTTATTTTTTCATACAATTGACTGTTGAATGACATTGATAAGATGCTATAACTTTGGAGAGCAGCAGCAATTTAGGTTTTACATTTTTCAAAATCATACCAAAAATGCACCTTTCTGAAACTCATTTCATAGAATGACTCGTATCTATTAACCCCAACCATGCACTCACGTTAGCTTTTCCATCTTTTTTAATTGCTTATTCTTCTATCTCCTGTATTTGTTCGCTGTGACTCTCTAAGTTATTCTCTCAGTGGGATTGCAGCTATAACTTAGGTTGTTCTGTCAGAGCATTGGACACCCCATGGGGATCTGGCTATTGCCTCCCAGGCCGAGTGTCCCCTCTCTGGGTGGCTGCAGAGCAGGAGGGCCCCTGTCAGATAGGCGGCTTGTTGGATGGAGATTAATTATAGGCTCACAGCAGGACTCATTAGCGCTAGCCGTGTCAGAATGGGGCCGCAACACCACAGGGGACAGTCTCTCTCTCTCTCTCTCTCTCTCTCTCTCTCTGAGTCATCCCTCCATCCCTGCTGCCCATTAGTTTCCAAGGTAAACAGGTTGAAAGCAATTTAATTTGGTCACATTATCCCGTCGATGAACAGCAACACACCCTCCCACATTAGCGGCTGCAGAAATACAAGCCCACGAGGTCTTCTGAGATTCAGAAATGGAATTGGATAAGGTCTGGAGACCACTGGTAGCGATAAAGGAGGGGTTCCTCTGGTTGATTTACCCAGCAAGTGCACCTGGGAGGCGTCTGAATAAACATGCTTGCATTTCTCAGTCCGCCACATCAGTGGAACAAATTAGAGCTGAAATATGTCAGACAAACGCTATTGTGTTGGAGCCTCCGTTTCTTTCTGTGAGCCTAATTTGTATTCACTGCACTGTGCAGTGATGAGAGTGCCACTTTCACAACACAGAGGAGACTGAGAAAGCAGCCGTATCTTCAAGCACAAAAAAGTAATTTAGCGTAAATAATTCTTTTTAATACCGGAGCTGAGATGCCTCATGCTAATTAGTAGTGCCAGTGAATCAGCAGTAACGGGCTAATTAAAGCTGTCACCAGTGTGTGTGTGCGTGCGTGCGTGTGTGTGTGTGTGTGTGTGTGTGACTAAATCAAATCAAGCCAGGTATATTATTGTTAACTAAAACTACAATTAAACCTATTAGAAACACTTTTGTTAATTGAAATAAATCGGAAATAAAATATAAAACTTAAACTAAACAGAAATCCAAAAGGTTGAAGTTGAAACATTAAAATGACTAAATAATAGAAACTAAATAAATAAACATTAAAATTAAATTAAATAAAAATAAAAATAAATAGTAAAGTTTGTTTGTTTTTTAAAGACAAATACACCTAACAGAATTACATATATAACTAATTCAAATGAAAATTGAAACATAAAAGCTAACTCAAAATATGAATAGAAACTACAATAGTGTATATATAATACTAAATATATAATTACACTGAATCAAGCTACATTGTTTGACACTCTGAAGTGTAAATGTATAAATGAAAGTGGCTGTTTATGAATCTATATATAAATATATCTGAATACACCTTAAACTACTGCTGGTTCAAACCCTAAACTTTTTAAACTACAAATGTACACATGTAAGCAAATGTTTGAAATGTAATACTAATTTACCTATATTGATTAGGATTATATGATTAGGCTATTGTATATATTAAAAATCATAGTAAATCATATATATGAAAGTAATATGTATTATTAAGTACACATTAAAAATGGTATTGAAATATAAAATAAATAATAAAGTATATATAATTTTAATATTTTAAGGATTTTAATATCTAGCACATTATGTATATTATACACACAGTACACTATGTTGAATATGTAACAAATCAGAAAACTGCCTCAATATAAGATGTAACAGTTATTAAAACTGAGGAATTGTAAACTATGTGGTGCTTTGATGACTGTATGATCAGTGATTGCATTTTTAGCCAGTAGATGGCACCACAGCCACACACAGGGAAAATGCATGAGCATTTTGTACTTGACCACCAGCAATAGACAGTTGCATATAATCCAGTGTCTGCGTATTCCTGTTTTCATACCATATTACCTGTCTTTCTTTTAGCTGGATCACTATCCTCCTGTCACCTACACCCTGCCTGAAGCCTCAGACACTCAGTTCACTCTGGTCAAGTCACTCTTCCTGGGTAAAGTCTTTGGTAAGTTCCCTCAGTTCCTTTTCTCAGGCTTGGATTAACCTGTAGTCTCAAATCTGTAGCTCAAAATGTTGTTTGACCTTATTAATAATACATAATATTTGTGAGTTTGTTTGTGAAACAATAGCATAGTTTCCATAGTATCCATAGAATATTTTCTATATTTATATGTCTATATTTGATCTTTTAAGCCTTAGTGTTGCATTAAGAGTTTATTAAAAAGGAGAGAAATTGGTGCAGACAGGCAGAAATTATTATCATTATATTATTTTATCTGTATTGCCTAAGAGCAGCCACTAGGTGGTGCTAATAGACAATTCTGTGGGAATATGATTTTGGTGCAGATACTGTTTGGCATAATATTAATAATTTATGATTTAGTATTAAATGTTTATATGCTTTGTTATGCTTGTTCACATAGAATTGCATATAAAGGCAGTATAAAGTGCAGTATAAAGGCATAACATTTTTATCATAATCTGCTCAGTGGAACAAATGATTGCAGATACATATTGCAACTGTGTGCCATAACTGATTTCAGAGAATTCAGAGTAGGTTTTAAGAAGAAATTATTCCAATACAAAATGTGTGGCAATTCACATAGGTAGGATGTGAAGGAAATTATATTCCTGATTTGCAGTGTACGCTAGGGATACAGAAAGTCACGAATATAATTTCCCTCATGCCAGTCCACAGTGTCCTTGAATGCCCTCTAAAGATGTCAGTGGCTTTAAGACAATCGCATAAAGGTGTCTTACCCAGAGGCATGTAGCAGACATGCACTTTCTTCAATGAATACCAATGAGGCCCCAACCAGACCCCATTATGCTCAATTCAGTTCTGCCTGCTGACACGCCAAAAAGAGGAAAGTGACCTGCTGTTGTCACCAGTAGTTCAGTCTGGCAATTACACCCTCAACACAAACACCCAAAACCTTGTGGCATCATCCACCTGTTTTTTTGCGTTTTTTCACATTATTAATTAAAAAGAAATCATAGTTATAATAATAAAAAAACATAATAATAATAATGGAGAATAAAAAACTTTTAATCTCTCTTGTGGGCTGTCCATCATAAAACTTCTAATCTTCTTCCTGTCTACAGACCCAAAATCTCCAGGTCCTATCATTCGTGTCTATCAGAGGATGCTGTCTTTCTGGTTCCAGAGTCTCTGGAGCCTGTGCATCAATTCATGCTGAAATCATGAGCTGTCTGCCCACTGCCCTACCTGCCTCATCAATGATTTATGGCTGGAGACCCCTTTCACATGAATAAGCCAGCTCTTTCAGCATGTCCTGCTTAAGGCAGTGTATGTGGTTGACCTGCTAACTGTTTGACACTGAATATTTACCTTATCGTATTCGTGAGGAATTGCTATGGTCCTGTCATGGCATTGACATGTAGCTGTGAGCTGTACACCATCCTCCCAGAATTACTCAAAAAAAAGATTTTATGCTTTTCCTGGTGGATTTTTGAAGCACCCATTGTGCAAGGGAAAGGAAGAGTTTGTGATGGTTCTGTTTTGACTTATCAGTGGCCAAAGCGAGTTGTGATTAAAGGGTTTGTGCTGTGGTAGCAAAATTCTGTGTTATGCTATGCTTTTAGTCCATAGTGTAAATTTGGGTTCAGATCTGTCCCACCTTGTTTTCAACTGTTTGTTATTAGACAAAAAGCATAAATATACATGACACACACTAATATTGGCCAATAAAATCATCCATATTTAATTAGATGTGCTTTCTGATGTGCCTTTCTCCACAAAGGTTACATGCAGGATTTTTTGTACTTGTTCTGCTGATAGTTTCACTGGCCCCACCACAAAAGAATAAAAAAATATATTTTTGATGATTCTAGATTCTATTTATTATTATTCTATAGAAAAATATCCAACTAGCCGGAAATTATTATACGTGATGCTTTCAAGAGTTATTTTGCAAATTGAAGGACAATTGGTGACAGTGTCATTTTAGTATCATTGTAATACTGTTAGTTTTTATTCATATTTTGAATCAGTTTTTATTTTCTGTTTTAATTTTAATTTTAGATGAGTTTAGTCATTTTTGTTGTGTTTTTGTCTTTTTATAGTATTTTTTAAATATGTCTATATCATTTTTATTCCTTTTTATTTTAGTTTTAGTTCTTTTAGTTAATCAAAATAACCTAAATTAAATTGAGAAATGTTGCATCGGCAACTAGATTAAATAAAATGAGTTAAAAAAATTAAAATTATATAAAAATATATATATATATTTTTTTTTTTTTTTTTTTTTGGTTAACGTTTATTTTATTTCAAGTAACAAAAATGTTTTTATGGTTTTATCTTCACAACTGATAACCCTGCTTGGTGACAATCAGCAGAATTTGCATCAAAAGTATATTGCAGAAAACGTACATTTGCATCTGTACACTGCTGAGCCCTGTACATGTGATACAGCCAGATTAATTCAAATGTATTCAAATAAAGGTAGAAGATAGATAGCATAATTATGATTTTTGGAACATCCTTCATGTTGGGAAAACCTATAATACTTTAAAATGCAGCAAATTACTTTCCTATCGAATTGTATATCAAAGAGATCATAGAGAAACACTATATCAAATATCAAGATCATATCAAACACTATGGGCCCTATCATACACCCGGCACAATGCGACACCAGTGTTTTTTGCTAGTTTCAGCCCAACGCAGATGTCATTTTCACGTCCAGTGCCACGTTGTTTGAATAGCAAATGCACTCATGCCCATCTGTTCACCCATGGGCGTGCTAGTCTGAAAACGAGGTGTGTTCAGGCGCATTGTTGGTACATTGCTATTTTGAGGCAACTGAAACCGACGGCGCCATTGACTTTAGACTAGGTTTTTGTTGGTCAATGGTGCCATCGGTTTCAGTATTTTTGTGTTCTTTAAAGGGCGCGTTAGTAATATGCACCTATAGGCAGGTACACAATGCACTTACACTCTGCTTATTACACACACAGGGATGCGCAGCAGCACACAAACATTTTTAAATATTAAAAATAAAAGGATTCCTCTCTGGAGAAGTCTTTCAGCTGAAAATTCAATTCAGTCTATTTTATGCAAATAGCAAATCTGCCATGGTGCAAATGCAACTGGCTTTTACAAGGAATGGGAGATGAGACTCCCATTGGTTTATTGCATGTTATGCCCAAAACACACCCAGGACTCATTAAGAGACTAGGTACAAACCTTTTGGACCATGCGCCTGGTGCACCAACCTTTTTTTTTTCGTCATTTTTTTTTTCATTTTACGCCCTAAGTGCCCCTGCGCCACATGCTTCAGACCATGTGCTCAGACCGTTAAAATAGGGTCTTATGAATTAAATGTTCCTTCTAAAGAGAGCAAGTAGGTGTTTCATGTACGTGGATGATCTGGCAACCTCAGTCTGTCTTGCCTACATGCTCAGAATAAATCAAGACAGCTTGTTATACAAAACAAGAACTCTTGACATGCGAGCTGGAAAAAAATGAAAGTTAGTCTGTAAACTCCATGAGAGCTGTGACAGGAATTGGCTGTTGACATTCTCCAGTTGTTCAGGTACTGGTTGTTTTCTCTGTAGGCTGATGCAGGGAAACAATGCAGGGGTTTGTGAGTGTCGCAGCATCCAGATATAAGTTCCTCTCGGAGCCTGTACAGTATTCATGAATCAAACTAATTGGACATTGAGCTGAGTGTGCTATCTGTGTCTCTGGACTATAATTGTGTTTTAGGGAATCAGAGCAACATTAAGACAGGAGGGGAAGCATACAGCGTTTGTGATTGTGTCTGCATTTGCCTTCAGGTACTGTATGCATCAGGGTGATAGTACTGCTGTGCATAGTATGGCTTTTATTATTCAGATTTTGGGCTGTCAATCATATTATTTATTTATTATTTATTTATGATTTAATCTAATTTTGTGTAGTTAATGTTTTACTTTGACAGTGAAACATTTATAATGTTACAAAAGATTATATATATATATATAGCTTTCTATTCATAAAAGAATCCTGAGGATATGTATCATGGTTTCCACAAAAGTATGTAGCAACACAATTGTTTACAAATTGATAATAATAAGAAATGTTTCTTGAGCAGAAAATCTGCATGTTAGAATGACTTCTGAAGGAACTTGTGACACTGAAGACTGGAGTAATGATGCTGAAATTTTAAAATAAATTAAAATAGAAGATAGCTATAGAAAATAGTTTTATGCTTCGATTATAGATGTTGTATATACAATTGTTCTAGGAAAACAGACACGTTTTTTCAGACATACTCTGTTTGTCAATCATTTTGTGCAGTTATATTGAATTAATTCAGCATGTTTAATTAATCATATGCATAAATGCGCTCATTTTGACAAACCCAATAATAATAATAAATGCGTTTAGGTCATGCAGTGTCAGAGGAAGTTTGCAGTATGCTGTACTTTGTTCATTTGAAATGCAGTTGGCAAAGATGCTGATGATACAGCGGTTTAAACTTTCGAGAAACCACATGCATTCGCTCTCTCTCTCTCTCTCTCTCTCTCTCTCTCTCTCTCTCTCTCTCTCTCTCTCTCTCTCTCTCTCTCTCTCTCTCTCTCTCTCTCTCTCTCTCTCTCTCTCTCTCTCTCTCTCTCTCTCTCTCTCTCTCTCTCTCTCTTGCTCTCCATCCCCCCTGTCTTCTGGAGTCAGTCTATTAGTCTTATCAGTGCCATTTTTCTTAACTAGGAGACTGATCTGATCAATACTGAATCTTGCTATAGCAAATCAAATATGATTTTGAGCAGAGAAACGATTTAAGTTTGTTTGCATTTTTATATAAAATATAATTTTTATATTTTTAGTGAGTCTTGCTCAAACTTTATTTGTATTATTGCTTATTCTGAGCATCATAGAATAAGTGTTCTTTAATGTTAAGTGCATAACTCGTAACATAAAAGAAATCCAATCGATTTACATTGAAAGATGTTTGATCCAGTGTCTATTCATATTTTCATCCATTCTTTTTGGCAGAAAGTCAAGCATTAATTTGTATCCTCGCATCATGCACTGCGACTGACACCCATCACATCATCACCCACTCATTGCAAACTAAACTATGTGAATTTGCTGTAATGACTGATAAGATAAAGCTAATTAAATGACCGTGTGCTTTATGGCCCATGGAGACCACAGTAGACATTAGTTTTAAGCATTTCATCACAGACTCTGCCTCCTGCCGAGCCGCATGACTGTAACAGTCTTCTTAATTTTGTGCCTATAAAACGGTGTGGTTCACAAACACCATCATACTATCAGAATTCACCCTCTGTCCTGGTGTAATCTCACAGGCAGCTTTGTCCTGAATGGGTGGAGAGGCTTTTCATCTGAGGGTTTTGAGTGGGCAGCAGGGCTGATGCGGCTGCTCTTTGTTCTCTCTGGGTGATACTGCACCAGTGCTGCACTATAGCACTGAAATCCACTGAAAAAGTGCTTCTCAAACAAGGGGCCTCAGCACACTTCCAAGGGCGGCACAAGATGACTTAAAATTATTTAAAATAAGACAAAACAAGATTTCAAATAAGCTAAAACAGCTAAAAATATAGATGTAAGCTGAAATTAATGTATTTAATTCATTTTTAAAATTGGGATTTCTAGACCTGGAAAAGTCATGGAATTAAAAATATATATATACAATCTTAAGTAATTTAAATATTGAATATCAGTACATTCATATATACACCGATCAGGCATAACATTATGACCACTGACAGGTGAAGTGAATAACACTGATTATCTCTTCATCACGGCACCTGTTAGTGGGTGGGATATATTAGGCAGCAAGTGAACATTTTGTCCTCAAAGTTGATGTGTTAGAAGCAGGAAAAATGGGCAAGCATAAGGATTTGAGTGAGGGTCAAATTGTGATGGCTAGACAAATCTCCAAAACTGCAGCTCTTGTGGGGTGTTCCCGGTCTGCAGTGGTCAGTATCTATCAAAAGTGGTTCAAGGAAGGAACAGTGGTGAACCAGTGACAGGGTCTAGGCTATGCATGTAGGGAACGAAAGCTGGCCCTTGTGGTCTGATCAAACAGACAAGCTACTGTATCTCCAATTGCTCAAGAAGTTAATACAAAGGTGTCAGAATACGCAGTGCATCACCGTTTGTTGCATATGAGGCTGCATAGCCACAGACCAGTGGAAAGAAGGGAAGCCAGCGGAGGCAGTGTGATGCTTTGGGCAATGTTTTGCTGGGAAACCTTGGGTCCTGCCATCCATGTGGATGTTACTTTGACACGTACCACCTACCTAAGCATTGTTGCAGGCCATGTACACCCCTTCATGGAAACGGTATTCCCTGTTGCCTGTGGACTCTTTTAGCAGGATAATGCGCCCTGACACAAAGCAAACATGTTTCAGGAATGGTTTGAGGAGCACAACGAGTTTGAGGTGTTGACTTGGCCCTTCAAATTCCCCAGATCTCAATCCAATCGAGCATCTGTGGGATGTGCTGAACAAACAAGTCCGATCCACTGCCTCGCAACTTACAGGACTTAAAGGATCTGCTGCTAACATCTTGGTGCCAGATCCCACAGCACACCTTCAGGGGTCTAGTAGAACCATAACTCGACAGGTCAGGGCTGTTTTGGCAGCAAAAAGGGGACCAGCACAATATCATGATCATAATGTCATAATGTTATGCCTGATCAGTGTATATACACAGTGGTGCTCAAAGGTTTACACACCAAATGTGAATCATTTTAACAAAATAAGAGGGAGCATACAAAATCCTTGTTATTTATTTAGTACTGTCCTGAATAAGATATTTTATATAAAAGATGTTTACATATAGTCCACAAGACGACAAAAAAAACTAAAAAGCGTTCATGATTCTTAATACTGTGTGTTGTTAACTGGATGATCCACGGCTGTTTTTTTGTTTTGTGATGATGGTTCATGAGTCCCATCTTTTGCATATTTGAACCCTTTCCAGCAGTGACTGTATGATAAAAGATCCATCTTTTCACACTGAGGAGAAACAATGCATTAAGAGCCGGGGAGTGAAAACTTTTGAACAGGAGGAAAGTGTCCAAATTTTTCTTATTTTGTTTAAATATATATATTTTTTATACTATTTAGTACTATTTAGTTTTATATTTATTTAGTACTGCCCTTCGTAAGCAACAGAAGATACTTAAATGTTTCCTCGAAGACAGATTAAGTGCAATTTACCTTGATCTTCAAATTCAAAAAGATGTAACCCCTCGGCTCTTAATGCATTGTGGAGCATCAGTGAATGTTTGAAACTTTGTTAATAGTTATGTTTGAGTCCCTCAATTGTGCTCAGCATTAACGCCATAATTTTCTTCATTCAAGCCGATTCAAGAATGCACACGAAAACGAGGCAGAATTTATTGTACAATCCAATCATAACCAATCATTTCCATGTCATACTGCAATGGATACATTGCCTCCTCTCACGTGATTTTCCCCCATTCATTCTCAATTACCCCCCATCAAACCCACCGTACTCTTTAGGGGGTCTGTGAAAACTCAATGGGCTCAGGGGAGGCAAGACTCCCTCTCTAACTTTACCTGCTGGTGATGCTGTTGGACAGTGTTACTATAAAAATGAGTGACTTTTACACTTTTAATGTCACATTTTGTGATATTTGCATTGTTCTATTTTTGTAAAATCGATTAATATTTGATTATTAGTTGTTGTTTTTTTGAGGAGACATTGCCTCCCTTGCCTAAAATGCCCTACAGGAGTTGGGCAATGAAACTGAAACACTGGGCAATTTTTGTGTTGGAGGTTTCACACCAACACTATATTGGCTCAAAGCTCTATAATATTTTATCGACTTTTCAAACTAAATTGGTAATAAAAAGTGTAAACCATGAAAAACATCTGATTATTTGTATTATTGAATTTAATTATTTTTTATTTATAATTATCCACTCCTAGTTTCTGTAAATAAAGGTTTTGTAAATGAGCAGCTTTGTCAGAATTATCTGAAATATCATGGATGGCCTTTGGAGTCAAAAAGGTCGAGAAGCACTGCTCTGAAGAATGTTCCTCAGATGTTTTAAATGCAGAAGTTCTCCAAAGTGATGTGAAATTTGAGATGAGATGGGGAACAGAACAGGCTTGACATGCATATTTAAGTGAGGAATATAATGAGGTTTGACTCATTGTGTAAGGAAACGTTCAGCTTCCACTACAGTTTCTACTTTTTCTACTTTGGTTCATATATACAGTATCAAATTATTCTCTATTGAACTCAAAAGTGTTCTCTTGGGGACATGTGAGTCCTTATGCATCCAAATTCCTTTTATTTATACAGATATGGCTCACCAAAGTTAGATTCAACAAGAATGATTCAGAGGGAAAGAAAGAAGACCATTTTTAGAGGGAATGTAGGACGCCTTTGAAGTATATTCCACAGTTTTGACAGGCTCCCTCTGCAGGATAATGATGAAAAAATGGTTGAAAGAGGAAAGAAAAACTCCACAGGGAGAAAACGATTCAAATATGATGCATTTCATTTGGCAGGTATGCATCTTACGCATCACATCTGCTCTTATTGTCTTGCACCCCACGAAGGAGATAAATTACCTACTTACTATTATTAGCTATTATACATAGATGAGAGAAATCCTGCTGGTTAAAATCCAAGAAAAATCACTGAAGCTCAATGGTATCTGAAACAATTGCCTTGTGTTAAATGAGTTTGCAGTGATTCAGCAGATTTACGCTGGTTGTTTTCAAAGCGAGCATTGTGTGAGCAGTGGGAGGTAGGCTCTCGCTTATTTTTCTCAAAAAAATCCTTGTGTCAACCATCACTGAAGGTTATGTGCTTTCATCCCTGGCTGTCTCCTCCAACAGAATGATCTGTCATTTTATGTTGTTTTTCTCATGGCAGTTTTCCAGTGCCTTCTGTGCAAATCTGCAGGCGCCTTAAAGAGATGCAAATGTTTTAGAAGATTTGATCTCTAGCAGTTTATTGTTTTAGAGCATTGCTGATTTTTTTTTTTTTTTTTTTTTTTTTTTTATCCTTACAATTCAATTATATTTCTTTAGGCCTCTTCAGATGGAAGTCGTTTTTCCTGAGGAGGGTAAATTTCTTTCACAAGATGCACTTTGTGATTTTAACCATGTCCGAATTGCAAAATGCAAATTACATTTTTATCTTAAGAATTCATGTGGCTGCATTAACAAGAACAAAAGATTCACATTTCTGCCTTTAAAGTGTGAACTAGATTGTAAATCCTGCAAGTCCCTTGAGTCTGTTTTGACACATTCATTAAGTACCAATTATGAAAAGCCCCTTCATACTCTGACGATTTAAGACGCGAGTAATGTAAAGATTTATAGCCGGCCACACCCTCGAGGGACTGATTTACATTAGAAAAGGGCACAAAAGATTTAATTCAGACAACTGATAGTCTCATAATGTTCCCTGAGGACTAAACACTATTCACTCATTCTCTTCCATGTGTTTACTGTATGTGTATGTACAGCTGACCATGCTGAGAGTATGTAGTATGCAGACAGTTATTACAACAGGCAGTAATTTAGACTTGTTCTTCAGTTTAAAAAAATGAAATATGCATTTAGAGTTGGACTCTTGCAATGGAAATCTATCAGCCCAATGGGACAAAAGGTTTAATATTAAGTACCCCTATTATGCTATTTTAAAGGTTCCTAATTTTGTTTTGGATGTCTCCTACAATAGGTTTAGATGCATTCAAGGTAAAAAAAAAAAAAAAAATACATTGCATATCACCTGATTCTACAAAGAGTCTGAAAAAAGTTTGTTATAAGGCCCTGTCCCAAATGGCACACTTACTATGCACTTTCGGTCTTGTGGACTTACAATGGCTGCCGCGTCTGCATTTCTGTTAAGTCCATGAGACCGTAGAGTGTCCCATTTGTCATTTTAGTTTTCATAAGGGTGCTTGCGAGCGCTCCCGTTACAGTCGATATGCGCCCTCAATGCAAGTTCCACAGCAGACTTCTTCCTGACAGTCAAAGTGGCGTTATGTCACGAAAGTGCGGACTCGTAGGCAGATTGCGAGTGTTTAGGGTGCCATTTGGGACAGGGCCTATGATTCAGTCTCTCTAAACCCCTTCTTTCCGAGAGCCTACTCTGCTCTGATTGGTCAGATGGCACAGTCTGTTGTGATTGGTCTACCGCTTATAATGCGTGTCAGAAACAAATGCCTATTACCATATCATGAATTTCAGCTCCAGAGGCTTCCTCAGCACTTGAAACACAGTGATACAAACAATGGTGTCGGTTTTTCCATATCAATTCCAGCAGTCCTCATACTTTTGAAGTGCATTCAGTAGGGGCATAATAGGGGCACTTTAAAATAATTGTATTAAATATATATTGCACTTAAAAATATATATTATTTAAATATAAATATTTTAAAGTATGTTGTGACAGAGGCAACAGAGCAAGTGTTTACTTCCACTAAGTTTTCCCAGAGAAAAGTCTTATAGCAAAATTATAGGTCATTTGGGCTAGAATGCATGATGTCATCTCAGTGTAATGAAAACAAAATCATGCTACATTACACTGAACAGACTTGCTTGGCATCTTGATGTAGACCGCCTGGTCTCCATCAAAGCCTTGTTGAACAGATTGATGATGTCATTGGCTATTCTGTGAACATTACTGGGCGCAGTCATTGTCCAGCGTGGCTGCATCACAGTGGAGGTTGGCTCCAGATCCAGACGGGGGTGGAATCCAGTTTCCAGGTGTTGCTGAAGCAGGATATCAATGAGTGCGGAACAGGAGAGGGGCTGCAGTCTGTGATCACCCAGCTCCAGCTGCAGACGTATATATATACACACACACACACACACACAGGCAGGCAGGGCATCTGCAGCGTGGAGAGAAACATACATTGACAGAGAAGAAGCCTGGCATTTTGGAAGAAGTGAGAAATACCTGATAGCAAACGCTGATCTGGCAGGTAATGGTTATTTTTTTGTACTGCAGCATTGAGGGCTCTGAATGAGGAGGTGGGCTGTGTTAGTTTTGCTGGGTGAGGGATGCTGTACATGTGTTTGTGTGTTTATATCTTCCAGTGATCACTCACAGTAGTCGTTCGTGTATTTCTGTATCTAATATTGTAATAGTGTATTATATTATTGTTTGGTTAATGATTTGCTGGGCAGATTCTCTGCATTGCTGGAATGTGTGTGTGGTGCAGTTATAATGTAAGGTGGTGTTTGCCCTTTCCAAGGGTGGCTGATGGAAGAACAAGTAGAAACACAGAGGGGTGAATTATCCATGCAATCCAGTTATAAAAGGGTGCTATATATATAGTCTCCTTTCTATTAACATTACATTAATTTTCCCTGCCAAAAGTGCCAGTTTGCATTTTTAAGAGCCAGTTTAGGCACTTGGGCTGCAGTGGGTGGAACAATGCTCCGATGCTGTACAGTCCCAATAAAGTACGCTGGATTTCAGTAGTCTGCTGAGGGAGAATTGCTTTGTGCAAATTGCATTTAGCACTAATTGTTGTGGGGACTTCTGCATTATTACTTGATTTGCATAATTCCTTTAGTGAATATAGCTGTTTGTTTCCTGAGGAACGTGCCTTTGCTGCATGTATTTCAGAGGTTGCTCTCTGATCCTGTTGTCACGTGACGGCCGACAGGTGTTGCTCTGTCTAAATCTGTTAGCACATGGTGCATCATGCAGCAAGATCTGAAGACTGGCCCCTCCCATTTATCTCACCCATTCTTCACTGCAAGTCTATATAGAGCAAATTACATTTGTATGAGAGATAAAAACAAGGGAAATGAAATGTTTGGCCATCATATGTGTTGACACTTGACAGTCTGTCATTATAATTCACATGATCACTTTTTCTTTGGGTCCAGCGCCTCCCACCTACCTCTCTCTCGCAGTGCTGCTACATCAGCTTCCATTTGTTACCATGGCAACCCTTTCATCCCACCCTTTCTCTCCATCTTTCAACCCATCCATCAAAAGGCAGTCTTCAATCCCTCGTTTGCACCCTCTTTCCCTGTCTCTCCCCCGCAATAATGGCCCCTACCAGGAGAGCAGTGTTTACTTTAATGTCTCATAAATAATTCATCATGTTTCTCAGCAGCTCATAGACAAAAGAGCTGTTAAAATAATTGTATGGCTATTCAAATAACAGTTTTACTTCCACTGCATAATTCTACATATCACTTCTCACCCATAAAATGGTGTTTTAAAGTGATGTACTGTATTGTGTTGACTGCGTAATGTGGCTTGTGGAATACAGTATCAGTTGCTTCTGTTGAGCTTTACAATATGCTCAAGTATGTATATCAAGCCTATCTCATGTCTGTTTTCTACACTGCACTGGGTTATAAAACAGGAACAAGCCTTTACAGCAGGTGGCTACATGTGTGGATGCATTACAGCATCAGTTGGTGCTTATATATTATAAAACAAAAACTATATGTTGTGAGCAGTGTCTTGACTTTTTAACTGGGTGCTGGGTGGTGCGTCAAGTAAAAAAAAGTGCCCAATTGCAGATACTTTGTATGGGTTTATTATAAGTGAGACACTTGCGTTCACTCAGCTAAAACAATTTTAATTATGTTGGACCTTTTACTGAATGTAGCCTACATTTACCTGTTGAGACTTGCCGTCACAAGCACCCGTAAGAGCTGTATTTGTGATGTTTGAGTTGAGGGAGACAAGAGGGCCGTTTGCAAAATATATGCTGTATTTTTGTAATTCCGCTAGGTGCCACTAGTGTTGCAGAAACTACAAACTTCACCTTTAAATGGCAAGGTACATCAACTTAGGACACACAAAAGACTTAAGATCTGAATCAGAGACGACAAATAAGAAACACCATGGCAGTTGTCAGTTTAAATGTTTTCAGTCGCAGTATTTTTTGTATTATTTAAAGGGCGCGCTAGTAATATGCGCCAATAGGCGGGTGCACAATGTGCGTACACTCTGCTTGTTACACACACAGGGACACACAGCAGCACACAAACATTTTTAAATATTAAAAATAAAAGGATTCCTCTCTGGAGAAGTGTTTAGTCTTTCCGCTCGCAAATTCCGCCATGTAAATATAGCAAATCCACCATGGTGCAAGCGTAACTGGCTTTTAAAGGAGACTCTGAATGGTTTATTGCATGTTACGCCCAAAACACACCCATGACTCATTAAGAGACCTGGTACAACCCTTTTGGACCATAAACTAGCAAAAGTGGATTCAGACCTGTGCCATGCTCTCAGATTGTTAAAATAGGGCCCTATAACTCACAATAATTTATTCATTCTTTTCTCAGAATTGTGAGTTTATATCTCGCAATTCTGACTTTATATCACGCAATTGTGAGAGTAATTTTTTACAACTGGGAGATGTAAACTCGCAATTGTGAGATAAAAATTTGCAAATACCTTTAAATTGTTTTATTCTTTGGCGGAAATAAGCTTCCATAATTTAGTTTGTATCAAATTAATGTGATTTTCGTTGATTTGAAATATGGCAGCAACAGCACATTTTTCCTCTTGGGCGAGCGTTTCGCGGACAGCTTTCTCTGCGCATGAAATCCCCGCCAGCGAACAATGAGAATGCGGGACAGTGATGACGATACATAACAACAGAGCGTAGGTACCAAAGCTATTGTAGATCCGTTTACACAAAACCAAAAAACAGTTACATACATATTACCAAAATGTTATCATGTAAGCTTTATGGTACACCTCAAACAAGGGAATTTATTGTGTTATTAATACTAACCAGCGAGTCCACACATGGCTTGGGAATGCAGAACATTCGCAGCATATGGACCGCACGCCCCTGATATATATATTCATTTCATTTTTTCATAATTTTTTTTAAGCTGTGGATGCCTTTGTTTCCCACTTAACACTTAATGCCGTCTGGTGTTGCTCTAGTACAGAGCTGGGTGGGGGTGAGACACCGACACTAGCAGGTCACACCTTCATATCAGACAGATCTTGACCTTGAATCTAATTAACCTGAATCTTATTTCTCTGCACTACACTGAAAGCACAGTGTGCCCTTCAACAGGAAACAACCAGCTGTAATCGTCTGCTTTTATTTATCATTCACAGGAAGATAAACAACAGGATTTGAGTGTTTGTTCTTGTAACTGGGGAGTAAAGTTTGTTGCGTTGAGAAACAAAGAATCTGCAGTGCTTCCTCCTCCCTCTTAATGTCGGCTGGAGAAAAGCAGAACTGTGGCTGATTCAAGCCATCTGCTTGCAGTTTAAAACAATTAATCAATGGGGTTGAAATCCTGTAATGAAAGTCCGGTTTGCACAAAACAAGGGGTAATATAAGTGCAAATACTGCAGCACGTCCCTAATAATCAGAGCATCATGAAGAGCGAGGGGGAAATCTCGAGAGCTTTCCACCTGAATTTGCAGCAGCAACAATCAGTCAATTCTCATAATTATTCCAGCCACGTTTCACGCCTCTGAGGAGCCAATATACAGCGGAACATGTTATATTTCATACAACAAACATGCATCTGAATAGTCAAAGGTTTTATGTGTTTTCTGCAGTAACAGTGTTCTTTTAAATCACAGAAAAAATGTGCACTAAGTAGATTTTGGATCTGAATGTGACAAGAATGATAATAGTTTAATTTGCCATGCTTAGATGTAATTTTTTCATACAAGTGATGAAATTACTCTCTCATTCATATTCTGGTCATTTAAAGCAAAGGCTTTAGCAAAATTTAATGAGGTAATTCACATCAGAGATGTAGCGTCTCTACATCTCTGTTGTTTCTTATTACCCCAGTCGCTTCACATTGGAACACAGATCATTGAAACTCAAGCAGATCATATTTTGTGTATCGGTATTCACAGGTGTCTAGCAGAAAATTAACAAATGTTCTATCTGGCTTGTGCCTGCAAGAACCTGAGACTGAGACTAGTATTCACAAGGATGTTATCACATTTCCTTGCCTTCTTGTATGAGCTTCTTGCATTTCTTTTTGCTGCATGGGGGGGAAATCCCATTTTGGCCCTTTGAGGCCTAGCATGTGAAATATTTTGGTGTTTGTGGCCCATTATTTCTGGATGTAGCAAATGTTTGTTGACTTTCATTAGTATAGCACATGAACATAGAACTTCTTAGATGTTTTGTGTGTGTGTGTGTGTGTGTGTGTGTGTGTGTGTGTGTGTGTGTGTGTGTGTGTGTGTGTGTGTGTGTGGAAGATTTCCATCTTGCAGCCTGCATCATATTACAGTAAAAAATTATATTAGTGTGAATTATATACATTAAAATTCATATTTATAAAATTATATAATTTTAGAGCATTCTGGGAAATTAAGTGGTATTCTGCTATTGTTTGTGAATTGAAAAATATATTTCATTATATTTAAAAAAATAATAATAATAATATAATATATAAAAAAATATATATATATATATATATATATATATATATATATATATATATATATTACAATACAAATTACACTTGTGCATCTTGTTTTTTGACGGAAATCAGTTACAGAAATGTAAGTGTGTTTTAAAGTCGGCATGAAACGGAAGTTGTGATTGTATTTTCTTCCCTATTGTGACATATATACAAATTAGTTTCTAAAATGAGAGAAATGTAAGGCGGGATTTGATTTTGTCTTTCAGGAACTGATTGAATCGTAGGAAGTTGCGAATTATATGGATGAATATCTGAATGCCAGTTTGCATTCAGTTGCGGAGGATATTTAGTCCTGCCCTCTGCCGAGAGACACATGAAGAGAAGAGATGTTGTTTCGAGGGGGAAGGGAGGTTAACATTTTTGATTAAAGGTTACGAGGGAAAATGATTTTTTTAATGATGATGTGCGCAAATAAATAATTTATATATTTATATAAATTCTGTATAAAAAAATAAGATTCATGGCGACTTTAAAAGGAACCCTCACTATAACCACATGCTTTTGATATGCATACCACTGTGCCAGCTGTATAAACGGTTTATTGTGATTCTCTGAATCAAAAAAAAAATCATGATGTCTTGATGCACAACACAGAAAGCTTGCTTTGTTTTTCGTGTGTTTTTTTATGAAGAGAGTGTGTACTTTACCTCTGGCTGTGGTGAGAGAATGCTGAATTTAGCTGCTTTGAAGAGGTTTAGTCTGTAATGTGAAGCAGTTAGACTCACTCTTTTGTCTGTGTTTGGTGCAGGGTGTTCGGCAGGCAAATCTCTGCTGCACTTTGAAGGTACCAGGATATCTCAGTGTGCCTGAAGATAAAAAAAAAAAAAGAAGGGGGAGAGAATACAGTAGAAGTATAATAAAGTGTTTTATGAAAATGCCTAAGGACTGAGTTTTAATCTTATGTCAGGGTTACTCGTAGAATACAAAGATTGATTTTGACTATTGAGCAGCAATCAAGGTGTAAAGGGGTATAGTTCACCTAATTTTCTCACTCGCATGTCATTGCAAACCTGTGTGATTTTCTTTCTTCTTTGGAGCATAAATGAAGATGTTTTGAAGAATGTTGGTCGCTCTTACTAAAAAGGGCACAAAGCGCAATTAAAATTAAAGTGGTGCATAGGACGTACACAGGCATAACATTATAACCACTGACAGGTGACGTGAATAACACTGATTATCTCTTCATCATGGCACCTGTTAGTGGGTGGGATATATTAGGCCACAAGTGAACATTTTGTCCTCAAAGTTGATGTGTTAGAAGCAGGAAAAATGGGCAAGCGTAAGAATTTGAGCGAGTTTGACCAAATTGTGATGACTAGACGATGGGTCAGAGCATCTCCAAAACTGCAGCTCTTGTGGGGTGTTCTTAGTTAATGTCAATCTCAACATTTACTAATACGTTATTAAAAGCAAGTGTTGTATTTGTTAACATTATTTAATGCACTGTCAACTAATATGAACATGAACATTTTTTATTAACATTAACAAAGGTTAATAAATGCTGTAAGAATGTATTGTTCATTGTTAGTTCATGTTAGTTAATGCATTAACTAATGTTAACAAATGAAACCTTATTGTAAAGTGTTACCACAATTTTTAGTAGTTTTAGTTACCAATAACAACATTGGATCAAAGCAAAATGTGTCTTGTTTAAAACATGTAAAATCCCATTGATTGGAATGGCATTCATGAAGAGTGCTTTAATCAATATATTTGTAATGTAAGTGGAAATTATAGTTCAGATATAGTTGCCCCTCAAGGTTTTATTTTAGGATGTCATTGTAATGCAGATCTCTTATGTATGTACATTATAGATGAACAGGCATTGATCTTATTCTTTTATTGCAATGAAATTGAATACTTTTCCCGGAACAAGGCTTGGATCAGTTTTCTGCAGTTATCTTGTATTTCAGCCTGTCTGACATTTTGAACATTTAGATGCTGATTATTCTCTTGCTCTTTGTCTAACTTTAGATCCCTATCTGTATCTCTTCTTCCTGCAGAAACTGGTTACATCGATCCGGTACTTATAGAAAAATACAACACCCCTGGGTTTGTGGGTTGCCTGTCCAGAGTGCAGTTCAACAGCATTGCTCCTCTGAAAGCCGCACTCAGGTCCCGTGGTTCTGCGCCCGTCTCACACCAGGGTAAACTGGTGGAATCCAACTGCGGAGCATCACCCCTCACTATCCCACCCATGTCTGCTGCAACCGACCCATGGCACCTAGACGCAGGTGAACACATTTAAACAGCCCAAATAATAACCAAAGAGGCCTTAAAGCCCCCCATTATGCTTTTTTTGGATATTACCTTTCATCTAGTGTGTAATATAGCTGTTTATGAATGTAAAAGTTCTACAGAGTTATTATCTCCCAAAAGAAACAACTGATTCTGAACTGAATGAAACTAGTTGTCAGTATTTTCATGAAATATTTTCATCTTACTCCCTGCATGAACTTATGTAGCTTTGTTACAAATTTGCATAATGCCAGCCTAAGGTCTTCAATTGCTGCCCGCAAACAAGGTCTACTTTGACCCGCTCTCAAACACTGTTTTGTAGCAGAGACTGGATGCGGTTGTTCGTGTTGACATGTCGAGAAGATGCTGTTTTTTTGCACCGTGAAAGCAAGTCCACTTGAGGACTAATGCCGAGGCTGCGCAGAAGCTGTGCATATGGAGAGCGGGAGCAGAACGCGCCCATTGTGCTCATACCGGCAGCGTTTGTCGCGCGCATTCTGTGTTTTGATTTAAGAGGGGCAGCATATATCTGCTGCGAATGCGACCGTGTCCCCCTCTGTCCCAAACACATGCATATAACATGCTGTATATAGGCAGTTTACATGATAAAAATGACTTTAAAGTTAAGACATGCCTCTAGTTTTAATCATTTAAACAGGCTTTTGAAGTTTGGGCAGTTGTTTTTGTGTATTTTATTTTTCCACAGCGCTAGGTGTCATATGGTGATTGTGAAACACACGGAACACTTCACTACATGATTTCATGGTGAAATGTGTTATTTTCCATGTTAATCAGGTCAATTTTTATCAAGAATATTGGACTGTGGCTTTAATTCAGCGTGAGCAGCGCTGCAAAAATAGACGACTGCGGCACTGCCGCTTCTGCTCTGCTGCTGCGATGCACTGCTGCGCTGCCTCTGCGTGTGGTGTAATGATCTGTTAACGTGCTGCTTACGCTCTGCTAACACATGCAGTGTGAAACCGGCCTAAGGCTTGAATTGATAAGGTAACACCGATGCCATCGTTACTGTTCGTATCACGGTGTATAAGTGCTGAGGAAGCCTCCGAAGCTGAAATTCAAATATGGTAACTTGATTTTTGTAGACCAATCACAACAGACTTCTAGAACTGTTTTAGACACTGTGAGAAAAGAGGGGATGTTGCAATGTATATGATGAGAAAATTAAAGTGTTTTTTGACCTTGGATGCATGTAAACCTATTGTAGGAGAAAATTAGGAACCTTAATAAAGGCCTTCTGAAGCGAAAAATCCATATTTAACTTCCATATTCAACGTATGAAAAAAGCGTAACTGGCGTGACGATGACAATTTGAACTGTGAGAGGCATACACTTTCTTCATAAGTTGAATACGGAAGGCGGTCTGGCAGAAGCTATATACTTTATAAAGTTTTTAATATGGATATTTTTCATACAAAAACGCATCACTTCGCTATATAGAACCTTAAAGGGTTCTGTCAGGCGCTTCATATATAGAACTTTTTAAGGGGTTCCCATGGGATAATTTTATGGCTTTAGTTTTAACTTTCAGTTCATTTTTTACTTTATGAACTAAACAGCCCATAAACTTTATCACTGTAAAAAGTGAAACCCATTAAACATGAAGGTTATATAGAAAGGGTTCTTTAATACTCTATATGGTTCTATATTTGTCTGGCTATCACCAGACCAAGCTCAATTTAAGATTGAACATCGGTCTGGGGAGTCTGCTCTGTATTTCTGCTGCACAAGAGGCGTGATCGATGAGCATAATTCAAACGACTCTGTACGAAATTGGATAGTCCTTCAACCAATCAGACCAACGATCCATCGCTTCTCTATCCGTCATTGTGTTAAACCCACCAATAGCGCACCAGGTGGATAAGCCGGTTTGTGATTGGTCCCTGCAAAATAGTAACAGAAGCAGGATAGAAAAATGTTCAGGTTTGCCTGAGCTGCAGATCCGATCACTGGCAGATCGGGCTGGGTTTACCGTGTCTAGTTCTGTATAGAACCCCACTGAAACTTTTTTCAGTTCTGTTCTGAGTTCTGTGCGGTACATGATATTATCAATAAATATCCAGTACTAAAATTCTATACTATTTTATCTTAAGCCATTAAAAAATTAAACACTAAAAACTAAAATCAATCACTTTAAAAGCTACAAAAAAATTTAGGCATCATAACATTATAATATACAGTATGAAAGGTGGATACTAATTTTTATACATGCTAAGGTTTTAACAATTATTAAAGGATTTGTGTTTTTAAAGATTAACTTTAACTATCCATTTTTCATATTCAGAACCTAAATGTAAAAAATCGGGCATGAGCATGCATAATTAAATATCCAATATGGACAGATGCTGATAAATTAAATAAAATAAAAAAAACTGTGACATCAAACTTATGATTATTATGATCTCCAGGTGCTGATTTCCCCTTCAACGAGGAAAGAGTGATACCGGATGGAGTTAATAGGAATTCGGCTATAATAGGAGGTGAGATGGATGCATATTCATATCTATGACTTCCTTGAAGTGATCTGTTCTTTAATGCATTAACTGTGAATGTATTCTCCTTGCAGGCATCATTGCAGTGGTGATCTTCACTATTCTGTGCACTCTGGTGTTTCTGATCCGGTACATGTTCCGTCATAAAGGCACCTACCACACCAACGAGGCCAAGGGGGGAGAGTCGTCCGAGTCAGCTGACGCCGCCATTATCAGCACCGAGCCCAATTTCACAGAGACCATCGATGAAAGCAAGAAGGAATGGTTCATCTAATAGGGGTGTACAGACTCTTTCAGAATCTTTTTTTGAGTATCAGAACTAATGTTTTGGGATCAAGCTCATCACCGGTTTGAGAAACTGTCCTGTACATAGTGACTGGCTTGTCTCTTTCTATTGTGTTTTGGCAAAAGTCTTTTAAGTGTGTAATCTCTGGATCACATCTTAATAAATCATTTCACCATGTGTTCTTTTTTTACAGAAACAATTATTTGCCAAAATTCCTTTTATGAAAAGTTTAATCATTGTGTTCTTTTGCTTCATTTTACAAAAAGTCCTTGTGTGGAAAATGATTTAGACAGACTGTATATGTTAAATGCTCTATATGAATATTTTATTTAATTCACTGCACAAACGACAGAGATTTAATGTTAAGATGACATTAGATTGTATATCATCAGTATTTCAGTGAGGGGAAGAAACTCAAGGCATGCACCAAGAATTATGTCAAATCGACACTGTCTATCTGTAGCCTTCTGCACAGCTATTCTCATTTATTTCCTGTGGAAGCCTTCAGTTTATTGTTCCTTGCCAAACACCTCTCAGTCTTAAGCATTTGTTTTGCTGAAGGCATGTATCATGGCATAAAGATGTTATTTTGAGAGATCATTTTGTCTGTGATTCATTTATGCAGGCTGTGGTAAAGCACTGGCGCAGTGACATCTATCTGGCAGATGAACACCCAAACTTGTATCATCAGCGCTTGTTGTGAAGAAGATGAGACCACTGACACCCAATTTAATGACTTAATTCAAGGTGCCTTCAGGATTCAGCCAGCTGTCGATGTAGATGTTACTTTATCTGGTTAAATAGTTAAAGGAGAATCCCAAGAAATCAAATGGCTGTTTGTATTTATTGATATATCTCTCTGAGAGGAAACTACACCCAGTGTTCATGAGTTTAGAAGTGGTCGGAATGCCAATGTTATATAAATGTTCTGAATGGGACATTTTATTTTGCATATATGCTACAACATTTAAGAAATGATTGCACTGTGCATTTTGTCCAATTACGGCTGACATTATCACAAGCAGTTTTGTTGTTTTTTTGTAAGGTATTATTTACTTTTCAAATAAAAAGTTCATTTACATACAGATTATCCATTCTCTCAGAGACTGGTTCACACAGATTGATTTTTTTTTTTGCTCACCCTCAAGATTTACATGTGATGGATTTGTTAGTGATAAATATCTAGGTTAGCATTATGACGCATGTATTGTAATAATTCCGAGCACTTCAGTCTCTGATCTGAATAGTCTCAAACTAAATTTGATCGTTGTCTCATCTGCTCTCATATTTATGTGTTTTGCAAACAGGGAATATGCTTCTTATGATTCAGATTAATATTACAGTGTTATTATTTTTGGAAGGTTTTGTGTGTAATGACGTGTTTGGAAGGGTCTCTGTGTTCGCAATCACATCTCAGACTATAACCACAAATTAATTTGATCAAATACTGATATTCAAATGAACCTTTTGAAGAGGATAATGAGGGATTGCAGATTCATGAGAATGTTTCACACTTTTATAATCTAATATCAAATTCTTCACCCTCATTTACATTGAACATTTTAATATTGTTTTGTAAAATTTTAAGGTTAGTCAGTTAACATTCACAATAAATGAAATATATGAATATATTTTTATGAGGATATTTTGTAGATGACTTAGCCTTTCTTTGTGTCTCATCTATATGTGTATTAGAGGAAGCCTGAATGTTCAAAATGTACTTGAATGTTCCTTGTAGTGAAGAAAGAAAGCTTTGATCATTTTAATTTTCATAATATGACCCCTCTTCATTTACCTTTTATTCTTTATACATTTTGAGTTTGTTTTGTGAGGGTGATTTTTTTGTCTCTTTTCATGGCAGGAGGTCTCTTTAAAAAAAAAAAAAAAATTTTTAAATAATAATGTTTTTATTATTATTATTATTATTATTATTATTATTATTATTATTATTATTATTATTCATTCAGTTCTTCTGCTGCCTCTCATGTGGCACATGTATAGGCCTTTTTATTATATGTAAATATATAATTTTTTTTGACCACAACAATTCAAGAAGGCTTTGACATTTTATTGTTTATGAGTAAATATACAAGTGAAAGTGTAAACAATATAATATATTTACTCATCTGTATCTCATATTATGATTGCATTCTGCTTGTGTATTCAACTTGTTTTAACGGCAGCATGACCACTGTATGTGAAATTGTACATACTGTACTTTAAACTATTGTGCAATATCACAATTGTATTTACTCCTGGAGGCATATTTTTTACCTTTTGTTATGATGTTGACAAGTCAGGAATGAATAGTAAAATACTTTTTATATTTAGAGCAACTCAGTTCTCGACTGGCTGTTTAGCGTAAGATATTTGTACTGACCTCTTTTCATCCATCTCATTATTGTGTGAGGCCTGATTGCAAAATAAGAGAATTCCTTATCAGTGTGGCTATTCTTATGGGATGGGAATAAAAAGAAGAACCTAACAAATGTTTGTCATGTAGTTTATTAAACACCAACTACATTCAGATTGATTTTTACATTCAGATTTTATGGGACCTACACTATATTGTCAAAAGTATTGGGAAACCCCTCCAAATCATTGAATTCAGGTGTTCCAATCACTTCCATGGACCTAGGCATGCTTCTGCTTCTGCAAACATTTGTGAAAGAATGGGTCGCTCTCTGGAGCTCAGTGAATTCAAGCGTGGTACTGTGATAGGTTGCCACCTGTGCAATAAGTAAATTTATGAAATTTCCTCACTACTAGATATTCCATGGTCACAATAATAATAATATCTAAAACCTAAATAATATCTAAAAAACTAAATCAGCATATTCCCATGAAATCACAGAGCTGGGTCAGCGCATGCTGAGGCACACAGTGCGCAGAAGTCTTCAACTTTCTGCAGATTCAATAGCTACAGACCTCCAAACTTTGTGTGGCCTTTAGATTAGCTCAAGAACAGTGCAATGCAAAGCGTCGGATGCAGTGGTGTAAAGCACGCTGCCACCGGACTCAGTGGAGCAGTGGAGACGTGTTCTCTGGAGTGACGAATCAGGCATCTCTGTCTGGCAATCCGATGGACGAGTCTGGATTTAGCGGTTGCCAGGAGAACGGTACTTGCCTGACTGCATTGTGCCAAGTGTAAAGTTTGGTTGGGAGGGATTATGGTGTGGGGTTGTTTTTCAGGGGTTGGGCTTGGCCCCTTAATGCTTCAGCATACCAAGACATTTTGGACAATTTAATGCTCCGAACTTTGTGGTTCGGGGAAAAGTTTGGGGATGGCCCCTTCCTGTTCCAACATGATTGTGCACAAGCACAAAGTACAAGGCCAGTACACAGTCCATAAAGACATGGATGAGTGAATTTGGTGTGGAGGAACTTGACTGGCCTGCACAGAGTCATGACCTCAACACGATAGAACACCTTTGGGATGAATTAGAGCGGAGACTGTGAGCCAGGCCTTCTCGTCCAACATCAGTGCCTGACCTCACAAATGCACTTCTAGAAGAACGGTAAAAAATTTGCATAAACACACTCCTAAACCTTGTGGAAAGCCTTCCCAGAAGAGTTGAAGCTGTTTTAGCTGCAAAGGGTGGGCTAACTTCATGTGCATGTAAAGGCAGACATCCCATAACTTTGGGCAATATAGTGTATGTGATGAATGGAAAAATTACTGGGAGTTTATATATTTGAGTTGTCTTTCATTCAGACCCTATCAAAATACAATCTTAGACATCCATATTTGCTTATTTTGACAACTGTTTTATAATATTGATATCATGAAACGCTAAGCAGACATACTCAAGCATAAATTGTATTGGTTGCACTTATGTGTACTTACCTAAGAAAGTACTGGGTAATATAAGGTAACTATGGGTTAAGGTTAGGTTTAGGGGTATGTGTTAGTACCTAGTTATTACCCAGTTACTGTAATTACTATAATAAGTACATGATATGTACATGGGGAACAGGACAATAAAATAAAGTGCTACCATTTTATCATTTGTACACGTTTCAGTAGTGGGTGGGTAGCAGTTGTGGGTTTTATGTATTCAAATTTTGGCCAATCAACTACAAACAGTCCCGTTCTCTTTATTTCAAGACAGGGCAATCCAGATTACTTTCTATATTAGAGCTTTCTAGAACCTCTTTGAGATGGACTTTATTTATTTATTTAGCATTTTACAGTACCTTTCAAAATATATCTTTTTTTAAATAAGTTATTTATTCAGCAAGAGCGAATTTAATTGCTCAAAAGTGACACTGAAGACATTTTAAACAACTTCTTATTTATCAAAGAATCCTGAATAAATGTATCACTGTTTCTGCAAAAATATGAATTATTGATGATGATGATGATGATGATGATGATGATGATGATGATGATAAGAGCACTAAATCAGCATATTCCTCTGTTTGTCTTATTATTCCGCACTAAATATTTTGAATGTCACTGAAGGGGTCTTTAAAATAGATCTAGCAGAATATTAAGAAAAGATGAGAGATCGAAGTCCCATCATGTCTGGTGTGAAACAAAGAGGTCTGCAACATTTGACAGAAAACAGCATTATTTCTGCCAACTTTAAAAAAAAAAAAAAAAATTACGTTTTGTTATAGCACAAAATGCCAAATATTAAAAGAGGGGTAAGATATTAGTTGGTTTAATTGAAGATATGTCACAATAGCAACACTATGAATGCAAATTGAATGATTTCACTCAACTAAGAGTTTTAAATGAAAGCAAATATATCTGAAATGTACATCTAATTAATGCTGAATACTGAATAATAACCCCATTAATTACAATAAGTATTAAATAAAAATAATAACACAAGTAACAACATGCCACTTGGCCTTCTGTGCCAATTCTGAGGTCATCTTACCCCAATGGTCTAATTTTATCTTTTTACTTCATTATAAAAACTTTTACTTCACAAATCTACTCTCAAAAAATGATTCATTCCTTCATAGATATGACACATTTAAATTCTGTTCACTTTACTTAAATCTAATTTTGTCGCAACTTAATTTGTGTTTAATCTACCTAATATATTTAAAACTTAAGTTTACTTAATTCATTTGTGTTAAAACTATACATTAATCATTTTTGTTGATATAACTGGGCAGTGGATCTGTAGTTCCCAGCATGCTTTGCAAGGAACTGCATTAGGAAAGTAAATTTAGGGATTAAAGTGTTATTTTATGTGTTGTCCTGTAAATGGAAAGATATTGTTGGACATTTATTTATTGGATGGAAAACCTGCCCTCAATTAAATTGAATATGTCCAATGAGTTATTTCTTTTGAGTGTATAAACATGACTGTGTCTACAAATCCCTCATTTATAAAAAGATATTCAAAATAATAATACAATGTCAAAGACCATTTTCCAGAGACATAAAATTAGATCAATTAACCACAAAACAGTTTTAACCATTAAATTGATATTCAGGTGAAATTACAAAATAAAAAATAGCGTAGCCATTCATCAAAAGTGCTGAGACGAGATTTTGTGTCATCTATGGTCAGGAGAAAAAATGAAGGTGTGTGTGGGCGTCATTTTACCATGATTTACCCACTTTATTATTTAATTTTAAAATATTGTATAGGGTATAAATTGAGTTACATTTTTTTTTTTTTTTTTTTTTTATTCTTATCCTACATTCTTATCCAGTCGAATAAGATTATGGATAACGGAGCGCCCTGGAGTCAAAAAAAAAAAAAGGATGAGAACACGAAAGAATGGTGCAAGTGAACACCGGAGGTCGCAGTATCTCTCTATATACACTAGAGGTCGCTGTATTTCTGAGCTGTGGTTTATGACGCTTCACTCGCTCTTTGGTTCTCCGTACGGATTTCCCATCCCAATAATCTCCAGCTGCAGAGACAGACAGCACAGACCTCAACCTCGCAACATTACAAACGGGTAAGATTAAATACGTCTCAGCCACTCGGTTGTCGGGATAATATATACCTTGTAGGATGGTTTTGTCCGAACAAGTGGTCGTTTAGATAAAAGCTTCGCCACGCTAGAGAGTTTGAATATTTGTTGTTTGTTGTATGTCACTCGTTTACTTCGCATTAATATTCCCTAAATATTCTCGTCAGCGTCACTTTACCTTGGACCTGAAACTAGCCAGCATTGCAGTTGTCTTAAAAAGCATTTGTTTTAATAAGACATTTTAATTTATTGATTTAATGCAGAAGTAGAGAAGTGTGACACACTTTTACCTTAAATTACTTTTTTATTATTTGTTTTGACCACTGTGGAAACATAAGAAAAGCCTATGTTCTAGTGTTGCCATTTTACTTTACTTGTTTTTGGTTGATTGTCAATTGAACCTTTTATTTTACCCTAGCTGGTGAGATGATGACCAGACAGAATTGAATTTTAGTTTGCTGTGAATATGCTACAAATATCCCACCCTAATGAATGTGGGCTATTAGGTCAGAGAGTCTAGCCTTGATCTAAGGAGATTAAAGTTGACCAGGCGAAAGCGCCTTGACGTTCACAATCTGTTTTCAGTATAATACCCGTAATCTAAGGTAATACATGACCATTATTATTACTAAGATCCTCGTCCCACTAACAGACACTGGAGAAGAGGTTATGCACAGCATACAGTCATGCGAAAAACAAAGGACACCCTTTAGAATTCTATGATTTTTATGTATCAGGTCTTAAAATTAGATAAATACAACCTTAGATGAACAACACATGACATATTACACCATGTCATTATTTATTTATCAAAAATAAAGCCAAAATAGAGAAGCCATGTGCTGACAAATGCTTGTGGAGCCACTTTAAGCAGCAATGGTTTGAAGTAATCGTTCTCTGTATGACAGTATCAGTCTCTCACATCGTTCTGGAGGAATTTTGGCCCGCTCTTCTTTACAACGTTGCTTCAGTTCACTGAGGTTTGTGGGCAAAACAAGCCCAAATCATCACTCCTCCACCACTGTGCTTGACAGTCGGTATGAGGTATTTGTACTGAAATGCTGGAAGTTTGGTTTTAACATAGCGCTGTGCATTATGGCCAAACATCTCCACTTTGGTCTCATCTGTCCAAAGGACATTGTTCCAGAAACCACATTGTTGTGGTTTGTTCAGATGAAACTTTGCAAACCTAAACTGTGCTGCCATGTTCTTTTAGAGAGACGAAGCTTTCTCCTGGCAACCCTTCTCAACAAGCCATACTTGTCTTTTTCTAATTGTACTGTCATGAACTTTAATATTTAGCATGTTAACTGACGCTGTACTGTAGCTGGGCATTGCACGATCTGATCTTGGGGTGAATTTGCTGGGACGTCCACTCCTGGGAAGATTGGCAACTGTCTTGAATGTTTTCTACTTGTGAATAATCTTTTGTATACTGTAGAATAATGAACTTCAAATTTCCTGACTGCTACTCAACCTCTTAATTCCTGTTAACAGTGAGTGTGTACTTAGTTTGTCACACATGGCTTATCCATTTTGGCCTAGTTTTTGTTAAATAAATAATGACACGGTGTAATATGTCATGTGCTGTTGTTCATCTGTGGTTGTATTTAACTAATTTTAAGACCTGACATGGACTAGATAATAAGTGATACATAAAACCATAGAATTCAGTAGGGTGTCCTTTCTTTTTCACTTTACTGTATATTGTGACACAGATTTCCACTCTGTTTGTTTAGGTATGTAGTAGGTTAAATGAGCAAGGGAGCAGGTCCTTTATTACCTGAGTTGAGAACCAGAAGGTTTAAAACCTAATTTGGTGTTTTCTGACTCACAGATACCCTGTGGTTGGACGCGGCAGTAACCCTAAATCATCCTGTCAGTTTTCCTGACGGGAAGCATTGCTCAAAAGCAAACTGATTTTGATTAAAATCAGCACAAAGATTCAGCAAATGCATAATGCCACGATCAAATGAACTTCCTGAAGAGTTCAAAGAAAGGGTCATTTTTCATTATAAGGCAGGTAAGGGATACAAATCCATTTCAAAGATTATGGGACTGCACAGATCCACAATCAGATCCATAATCCGCAAATGGAAAACACATGGAACAGTGATGAATCTTCCCAGGAGTGGTCGACCAACTAAAATCTCTCCGCGGACGCAACGTAAAATCATCCAGGAAGTTGCCAAAAACCCTGAAATCACATCTAAAGAGCTGCAGGCTTCTCTTGCCTTAGCTAAAGTCAAAGTTCATGATTCTACAATCAGAAGGAGGCTGGACCGAATCAGGCATCGTGAGAGAGTATTAAGGCGAAAACCACTGCAGAAAAAGAAGAAAATAAATACTCAACTCTTGTTTGAGAAGAAGCTACAGGAAGACTCTCAAGTTTTTGAGGAAAATCTCGTAAAGACAGAAGTGGCAGAAGTGGACGTTTTTGTTTGATTCAAGCTCTTGAACAGGCCTGCAACAATCAGTCAAATCATGTTGCCAACAGTCTTACTCTTATTCTAGGCCGCCTTTATTTCATACTTGTATTTACTTATTGCACCATATTTGTTTACTTATTGCTGTGTCAGGCATGAATATATATTTTTATATAATATATAATTTTTTCACTCAAGTGTGAAAATAAGATGTCAGTGCAAAAAATATTTGTACAGTCATATTTTTTGTTCATCTCATTGTATGAGGCCTGATAGCAAAATAAGAGAAATACTCATAAATATTACTATTATGAACAAATAATAAACAAAACATGCATATAAAATGTTTGTTGTGTCATTAATTTGGGTTATGTCTGGGTTGGGGCTTGAAATAGAAAAGTGGAAGTGGAAACCTAATGTATGGGAAATATATGGGAAAATGCCTTCATAAACAGTCTTTGAGGCCAGAAATTCATCACCAGCTCTTCTATCTTTCTGGTGTTCAACAGATCTTATTCAGGGTAGAGACGTATTTCATTTTTCACAGGAATGTTAACAAGGTGAGGGACAGAATATGGTGTTCAATGAATTGTACTGTTGTTAAACAGCATACTGATTGATTGTTCAGCTGGGGGGAAAAAAACCTCTTTCAAAAAAAACTTTCAGGAGACACAGTCGCCTGAAGTCACAGTCACAGTCCTTTGTAAAGACCGTAAGTTTATCCCACAAAGCCTAATTTTCATTCACATTAAATCTAATATGGCGTCTAACCTGACTAAGGTCTATTGGAGGACCCACCAATTCCCTATGCCCTGACTCAATTTTTAGGATTTTACAATGCATGCTGTTTACTGTCAATTAAACAGTCCAAGACTAATGTTTCCTTCCAAATGTCTTTAAATTGGCCCTGACAGGAACACTGTAAAATGCCATCCTTTCCAATCCATTTAGAACAAAATATTGCCACTTTGTAGTGAATAGTAGCAAGAACTTATGGGATGCCCAGAGTTTCTGATAAATGTTTGGATGTTGCTCATTGATAACATATTTTCCATTGTATAAATGAACATTTGCTGAACATTTTGCCACATTTGATAACGTAATAAACAAGATCTAAGGTAATAAAGGTTATTAAATTTTAGTTAGTTGTACATTCAGACTGCACTTGCACATATGAGGAGATTTAATACAATTTAGAAAAGAAAAAAATGAAAGTCTTGTATTAAAATGTGCGCTTCGAGCACTAGAGGTCGCTGTGGGGTAAAACGCTTCATTGGAATCCTCAGCTAGAGAAGCAGCATAGAGACATTAAGCCGTTACGGCTGGACCTCAGACAGATGTCAAAATATCTTTACTCAATAGCCACTTCGTTTTGCCATAAGATATAATTAAAGGGGAGATTAAATGTTTTTGTGCTTCTTCAGTAGTCAAAGTCGTCGGAACAGGTGAATAATAACTAAGGTTTAGGTTTATTTTTTCTTCTCTTACAATGCTACATGTTTATTTGGCAATAATATATCTTAGTATTTCTCCTCAGCTCCTGTTCAGCTGGCCTACACGTTGGGATGTAAATCTTTAGGTTGACAGGGAGTCGTTTGGATTTGACTTTTTACAGTCTATGGTTGGAATAAAAACAGAAAGATTTCATTTACAATGATTCAATTCCGTGTTTTGTTTTTGCATTTCAGTTATATTTTAAATACTTCCCCAAATAAATGGCATTCAAGAAAATAAATGTAAAATATCCCTGTTTTATCTTAGAGAAAATAATGGAAGTTTCCATGCATTTAATTTAAATTGTGGTTATGTAATGAATTGGGAAATACTATAGTAGTTACTTCAGTAGTAATTTTGACTCGAGATGTATAACACTTTGAAATGAATTACCACTGTGCTTTTGAAATGTGCTCTATAAATAACTTGCTTTGATTTCCCTCACCAAAACCAGAGCGATGTTGTAGTCACCAGAGTTGGTTAACTGCTAGAAGCAGTCTATACAGTAAGGTTTAAAAAGCTGGATATGTTTTGGAAATAAAGTGAAGGGGAAAACTAATTTGTTTGCTTTTTCACAGCTGAGGTGGTTGGACAGCTCTAGATCAGCCTCCATCTGAGGACAGCGAGCACTTCTCAGAACAAATCTAATTTTAATCCTTATCCATAAAGTTTGATCCTTAGGCATAAAGTTGGCATCATAAAGGTTCGGCAAATGCATAATGCCGCACAAAGTGAAATTGCAGAAGGTATCAAAGAAAATATAATTTTTCACCATAAGTCTGGTAAGGGCTACAGATCCATTTCAAAGATCATTCCCCGATCCACAATCAGATCCATAATCCACAAATGGAAAACTCTTGGAACAGTGATGAATCTTCCCAGGAGTGGTCGACCAACTAAAATCTCTCCAAGAGCTGAACGTAAAATCATCCAGGAAATCACAAAGAAACCCCATATAACGGCCAAAGAACTGCAGGCTTCTCTTGCCTTAGCTAAAGTCAAAGTTCATCAATCTACAATTACAATAACACTGGGAAGGTTAGGCTATGTGAGAGAGTTTGAAACCGAAAACCAATGCAGAAAAGAAGAAAATTAATCAAGTTTTTGAGGAGATTGTTTTACAGAAAGAAAAGCCAAAAGTGGAGTTTTCTGTGTAAACCGTACAAACCTAACATCCCAACAGTCAAACAGTAGAGCCTCCGACTTTTGTGTGGCATTATTTTTTATTATTATTAATTAATTTGGGGGTGTCTGACCGCCTAAATGATGGCTTGATCCCCCTGAAGGATGTAAAAACACGATGAGGAGGGTTGGGTGTCAAAGAAAGTAGTCTACCCTTAAAATGAAGCCTTACTGTAAATCTGAAGATACATTTCTAGCTCTGACTGATTTCAAATTGTAAATGTGGTCACTCCTGAAATGGGTCATAACTGAGCAGTGGTATTAAATGCGCTATAAAACTGCACTTATTCATGGATGTTTCAACCCAGCCTTACAGTGATAACAGGAAAATTATGCATTTCAGCTGAAATCAGTTCAGTGTTGATTTAGTTCCCTTGTAAAGATCATCGATTATTAAATTAGCTCACAAAAAAAAAAAAAAAAAGATGTCATTGTCCAGCTCAGTTCAGTTCTCATACAACAGTGTTTATCTGACAATCAATTGCGTGTGAAAGTTTGCTTGTCCGGAATATAATTTATTCTGAAGCAATATTCTCACCAGTGTTCAGTCAGTTTTGGCATATGTAAATCTGCATATTTGGGACATTTTTACCTTTTATAACGGCATTTTCCCTCTAATCTTATTAAAAATAGGCTATGCTTCAGGTTTCATATTATATTCTTAAATTTGATCTATACATTAAATTAAAATAAGACACTATAGGGCTGTTAACAATCAAATTAAATAATTTACACTGAAGAAAATTATAACATTATTTAATGCAGTTGTGAGATTTGTATTTTTGAAGAAGCAAAAAATAAATAAATAAATAAATGTTGGAAAGTATGCTTAAACATGAAACTAAACCACCAGTAGGTGGCAGCAGGTAAGTCTTAAAGAGTGAGTCATTCATTCAAATGATTCATTCAAAGGCATTGATTCTTGCAAGAATGAAGCAGTCGTTGACGAATAGGTCATTGAATCTTTGATTCAACCGCACACTCTTGCTGTGAGATGCGTTATGGTTCTGTTTGGAACTTTGTTGCTTGGAATCTTTGGAACTATTTCCGCTGCTGAAATAGAACAAAAACAGTAAATATTGCATCTAAAATGTAAGTGACTTAATGTTAATTAATTGTTTATGGAACTGTCATATGAAATCAATGTCATTTTCAGTCGTGATGGTATTCAGGAAAACAGCACACTTGGTTGTGTGGTGTACCATATGAAATAAATATAAAAACTTCACATTTTTAATGTTTACTGCAGTTTCTCTCAGTGAGCAGCGTTTGTTTCGATTTCTCTTCGAGAGGCTGCACGAGCGTCAACAGCTCAACCTTGTTACCGTCAGTTCATTATATATTATATCTATTGATCGCCACTTACACTAAATGAATGCAGAATCATTCTTGCATTTTGGTGATTCCCTGGTTATTTTTTGTTATTGGTGTTTTAATCAGCTTGTCCGGTTGGGCAAGTAAAAGTCTCTTTCACTTGCCCCTTCAAAAAATCCACTTTTCGCGGACAAGTGTTAATGTCATGACTGCGATTTGACGGCTTCTCTGAGTGAAGTTGTCACTGAGGCACTAACGGACTTTTTAAGGGATTTTTGGCAGGAGATTGGAGCTTTAGCTTTAATTTCTACATTTCCATAACTGTTTATTTCACACCGACATAATGAATTGTTCTGCATCTGTGAGAGTGTGGGCGGGCTTTTGATATCGCGGCTCTGCTTCCTGCTCTCTACCGCGCAGACTCGGTCCCAGATCTGCGCAAGATGTCAGCGCCATATATTCGGGCCTCCGGAGGCTTCAGTAACTTCAGCGGAAGAGAATGAAGTCGCGTCGTCCATATTTTTTGCAAAAGTCTTAGGCACGTTGGTATATCTTCACACGAAAAAAATTTAAGCCAGTTATTTATATATTTTACTGCCGTGTGTCAGTAGGCAATATCAGTTTACATTTCCAAACATTCATTTTGTAAATAATTGTGATAATCCAGTGAGAATTTTATTTTTTTTTTTATGCACAAGAAGTCTGACAGCAGCCGGTATGATCTGATCTCACCATCATCGAGTCTGTCTGTGATTACATGAAGAAACAGAAAAAACTGAGACAGACTAAATCCAGAAAAACTAAGGCAACGTCTCCCAGACACTTGAGGAAACCTTCCTGCAAAACTACAGTACTGTGAAAAGTTTAGGCACTTGTCAGAATGCTTTAAAGTGAGAATGCTTTTATCCTTTAGCCTTTAGCTTTTATTTATGAATGAACTTCTATTAACTAAATCAAATCTATATTTGGGGTGACCACCCTTTGCGTTTAAAACGGCTTTTGTCACCTGCATCTTTTCCTACACCTATTCATGTAGTTTTGCAGGAAGGTTTCCTCAAGTGTCTTGGAGACGTTGCCACAGTTCTTCTGGATTTAGTCCATCTCAGTTTTTTATGTTTCTTCATGTAATCACAGACAGACTCGATGAAGATGAGATCAGATCTCCTTGTGGAGCATAGAGACTATTGTCAGACTCTTTATGCATGCAAAAATCTCACTGGATTATTCAAATTAATGGCAATTAATTTATAAATGTAAACATTTCACTGCCGGTTGTATATTCTGTATATAACTGTGTATGTGACAAATAAAACTCTTGAATCTTGAACTGATATTTCCTACTCACACTACAGCAAAAGATGTAAATAACTTTTGTGTGTAAAAATACTAGCAAGCCTAAGACTTTTGCACAGTACTGATATATATAATATATGTGTTCATATTTATGTGCAAGAGTGAGACTCAACTGTAAAATAAGACAAATGTTTATAAATATTCATATAAATATTCAAAATGTGTGTCGTAGTTTATTTGCATGGGTTATGACTGGTTGGGATATTAAATATTGGATAATTTGTGCAGTGAAAAATTGCGTGTGCAAAAAAAATAAATTATTGGACACTTAACAGAAATTCTTATATATACTGTACGCTATCCAAATACCATTATTTTGTAACCGTAGAAATGTGTGTAATGTAAAGAAGTGGGTGGATGCTACTTATGCTCACTGCTATAAAGAACACTAGGAGACAACATTCTAACATTATGCATTAAGTGAATATATTACAATATGGACATTAAACCACTGGGTGTACTGAGGGCATGAAAAGGCTCTATTATCAAAGTTCACTATATAGGCTAGTTCATTCATTGCACCATAGAAAGAAAGAAAAACATTAAAAATATATCAATAATAAATGTTATAAATAAAGTAATTTATGATTTTTGGCTGATGGTGTGAATATAGACGCTAGGGTACTCAAGTGGGCACTGGCGGTCGCTGTATCTCTCAGTGAACACTAGGCGTCGCTGTATTTCTCTGAGCTATGGCGTATGACGCTTCACTCGCTAGAATACGGAATTCCCAATCATCATCTCCAGTCCTACACAGACACACAGCACAGGGCCTCAACCTCATACAGCTCGACGGCAGAACCGGTACAGGTAAGACTAAATATCTTTATATACATGTCAGCTGCCCCGGTTTGGCAGGACATACAACTAAGTTACAAAAGGAAGACAAACGTTGTGTGTGGTATTTCAAACGACTTAATGCATAGGTGGCCATTTTACATCAATATCTCAAAAAGCTTCGCCGTAATACATGAGTATGTTAATAACAAGTGTTTGCCTTATTTTAAGGTTATATTTTAATGTCATTCCTTTATTTGGCATTAACATGTCTTAAAATGTCTCCTCAGCGTCAGTTTACTAGGGTACCTGAAGCTAGCGAGCTGCTACCTAGCATTGCTAATGTATGTTTAGAAAAAACTGCTTTCAGAATAGACATGAAATTAAGACATTGTATATTTAAAGTTAACGTGCTCTTCTTGGTAACTTCTATGATGTAGACCTAAAGCGGTATAAATGCCGTGATACAGTGATTTATACACATTCACATGAATTCTGCTGTCTCAGATGCCTACCTAGACAGCATTGTTTTTGCCAAAATGCCATAAGTGACCAAGAATGGGTTTTATTTTGGACCCATAGTTTCCTAAACCTCGTATGCCAGTGTGTGTGTGTGTGTGTAAGTTTCCTTCTGAAATTATAAAAAGGTTTCCTAGAGAATTGCTTACGAATCATGCTAATATTGGCATGCTTTATTGGCAAATCTGAGTCCTGAGTAGATTGTTTTACAATAGGGACGAAGTCTTGACAGTCATGTAGATTTGGGTTTGTTTTTTTTTGGACAATTTGCCTGAATTTGCACACCACAAAAATAATTGTCACACATTAAAAATCATGTTGAAGCTTATGATGAATCAGCTGACTAGTGAAAAAAAGTATGTGTTGTGCTTGGTGTCCTTCTTGGACACCTGGCTTCTGTAACTTTTGTTGAACTTTACTTGATCCAACCCACAGTTTAAATGGACAAATAAGCCAAAAAATAACATTCTGTCATCATTTACTCACCTTCGTGTCATTCCAGACCTGTATGACTTATGAACCTGTATAGCCTATTGCTAATTAGTAATTAACTATTTGGTTACCAACATTATTTCTTTTGTGGAACAAAAGAGGTGTTTTGAAGAAAGTCAGGTTTATGACATAAAGGTGAGTTATTGATGGCAGTATTTTCTTTTTTGAGTGAACTATCCATTTAATGAAAAAGTGGGGGAATGTAATTTTCTTTTACCTTAAAGGGCTTTTGAGCTCTACCCTGACTGTAATTGTTGACATTTTGACAACCTACAGATCACATGTTTGATTTCATGGAAATATCACACTGATGAATGTGGGTCAGAGAGCCTAGCCTTGCTTTGGCTGATCTAATAAGATTAAATGTGACCAGGCTCAAGCAGTTTGATGTTAGCAAACTGTTTTCCCACAATGATCAAGCAAAGCTCTTGAGTTTTATATTTAATACAGTGCCTTAAAAGTACTGAAATATTGTGGGTAATGAATGACCATGATCGCTATTAATAGCCATCCCACTTACAGAGGAAAAAGAAGAGTTTATATGTAGCATATATTGTAAAGCTGTGTTCGTTTATGTGTGTTAAATGAGCGAGGGATCATTGAAAGTCAGTGTCCTCTTCAACTGCCGGTGTCTCATATATGTGTCACCTTAAGCTGGGCTGATCCTAACGGTGTGACGCCACTCCATCTTGTTTATTTCCCCTGTTGTAAAACCTCTCGCTCTCTGGGTCAGTGATTTAACAGGGCTGGGTCAGTTGTGGGAGTTTGCTTCTCTTGATTTGACACAGAAAAAAAACTTTAATTTAGCACATACTTGAGCGTTTACATCTAAGCTTGACTGTACGATATGCTGTCTATATGAATCCTAACAGCTACATTTTATCACTCAAGAGATGTTTTAGTGAACGTTGTCTCAGGCACGTATTAGTCGTTCTGCTGGCTATAGAAACAGCTGTCTGTAAACAAGAAGCCATAGAAAGAACGATGTGGGAAATGCTATTAATAACCCAGCTAAGCCCAATCCCACTGGTCACATGTTCTGATGCACCAACCCTAGGTCACTCTTGCCTCTAAAATGTGGCGTCTCGAACGTCACAACATGTAAACAATGACCAGCAATATTCGTATCCTCGGCACCACAACACAGCAGTCAGACATGCCGCTAAATATAACCATGACCCAACGCTTGTCACTTCACTTGAGCTCCGGTATGATGCTTACTGCTTAGTTTGTTTCCCAAAAGTCGCCTGTTAGGTTTGCTTTTTCTCTTAAATATATATTTAAGTCCATTTTATTTAGAAGACCTGGATTAATCTGTTTTGGGGCTCTTGCTTTTGTTTGTTGCTATAGAATAATTGCTAGGTATTATTAACACCTGTAAGTGCTGTTTATAATACTGTATGTCATGCATAACAATATGCATAACCTGTTGTCGTTGTTACATCTGTCATAATGAAAAAACTATTCCTTGTTTTATGGTAATGCACCCTTTTAAAGTGATGATAAATTTGATTATTTATTTCAAACCTGATTTGTTTGCTCTCGCAGATACCGTACGGAAGTGTTTGGACGCTGCTGTAACCCTAGACCAGCCTGTAGCACCATCTGTGAAGTGCAGTGGTACTCATCCTTGAACTGATCCTGTCTGAATGCTCTCCAGCATGGTGGACTACATGTGAAGCCGAAGTTCTGGAGCAGAACGGGGAGAAGAGAGGATTTATCTGACGCGAGCAGACCGACACTGAGACAATGTCATCCAACAGGGGCCAGAACACCCACGGGCTCAAACAGATTGGGCTGGACCAGATCTGGGATGACCTTAGAGCAGGAATACAGCAGGTCTATACACGCCAGAGCATGGCCAAGTCACGCTACATGGAACTCTATACGTATCTTACCAGGCACTACGGGATGAATGGGGATTAATGGGGGCAGCAGCTGTGGCCAGCACACTGAAAGCCTTTGTCTTGTTAGGTGTGGTACCATGTGTGTGAATTTTGCTCTTGAAATGAGAATGAGACCTCGGCATATGAGGCAAACACATTGAATGGTTTAGGTCGCTGTCGCTTTGCATTTCTTGTTTCATTGATGTGCAAGCGGTTTAAGAGTGCGTTAAAGAAGTTTTTGGTATTGCTCTGAATTAGGGAGAATTGTGATGCAGCCACAGTTGCTTGGCAAAAATGTGCGAAATAATTTCAATGGGAATCCGCAAGATCGGGAGATTCGCGTGCAGATTATGGTCAGTTAGAGCTGCACGATTAACCGTTAAAAGATCGAGATTTCGATTCAAACACCCATGCAATCTCATTCCTAAACAACAATGTTTTGCCTGTCAAATTCACACCTGAACATTCAAATTTGCGTTGGCACTACCGCTGACCCAGAGAGAGCAGTTGTCATGTATAGGTATGAAACAGCTTCACAAACAGTCTTTTCAGCCACACAGTATCAGTATTTCTGTTACAAATATTCATATTATCACTACTGTATCCGTGCATCGCCTATCAATGACCATACCCGCATTACCCTCGATTATTTTGTAGAAACACCAAAGACGCTAATGAAACATATATTATGTTTTAATAGACAGGTGAGCAACTGTTTGGATACATTCATGGACAGAAAACGAATCATTGTTATATCTTGATTTCTTGTTTTTTGATTTACCGCGAGTACCATGTTTTACCATGCCTAATATCGATCTAGCTTACTGCAGTGTGCAACAAGTGTCTCATAGTAGCCGCTGAGCGAACACACAGAGTAGCATTACAACATAATTTTCAACACACTCAAATGTATCTAATTTTGATAAAACAGCGCTGCGTATGCACGAGTGGAAGAAGCAGAAGTGGTCAAGGCATCATAAAGCTATCTTTAGAAAAATTATATATTGTGGCTTCAAAATGTATGTGTCACTGAATCATTAATTCAAGAGATTTGTTCAAAAAATGCTGATTCATCCAGTAATGGAGCAAGTGAAGGATTTATGAGTGAGTCATTGACTCATTTATTCAAACCGTTTTTTTAATGGGGTAAAATCAAAGTACCCGATGTATTTTATTTTATTTTTGTAGTGTCAGATGTCTCACTGCCAATGAGTTTTCTAGAGCTCATCAAAGCAGTTTGTGTCTGGGAAATTAACTTACAAGGGCCTCTGTCCGCTTTCAATTTTGCAGTTTTGCATTTCACCCACTGGTGCCACATCAGACACAGGGGCGTAATTGCTCTGAGTTTCATCTGCCACCCACAGCTGTCATTCTCCTCTACATCTTCAGTAGTATTTTTTTATTTTTTTGTCTGTGTGTGGCCCTGTGTGCACCCAAAAAACTGCTGTTTCTGCAGGTGTCTTTAGCGCCGTCTAAGCATGTAGTTTATAGCATCAGAGTACTGCCATTGCAACTCAGTGGAGCTCACGGTTAGTGTTAAATGTGTGAAACTTAGCACCCAGGAAAAACACACACACACACAAATGAAATTGTTCTGGTAATCACTGCTTATGTCGTCACAACCTTTAAGCTACTGCTTGCAATAAATTCACACCCATGTAGAGGACTTTTAATATAGTTTAATATTTCTGTCCAAGGTGCATGAAAGCTTCTCTAGGCAGCTTCTTGCATGTCAGAGTAGATAATGTCTATTAAAACAGAAGTTTTCTCAAGGGCTTGAGCACTGAGACTGTTGAAGGTACTGTCCCATTCTTGCTTAATATTGAGAGTGAAATGACCTTTGGATTTGAATCTGGATGTTTTAAGCTTCTTGGAAATGATACAAGTTCCTTTAAAAGGTTTGTTCATTTCTCAATTTAGATTATTTTAAAGGGAAAATACACTGATCGAATTATAACATTATGATCACCTTCCTAATATTGTGTTGGTCCCCTTTGCTGCCAAAGCAGCCCTGACCTGTCGAGGCTTGGACTCCACTAGACCCCTGAAGGTGTGCTGTGGTATCTGGCACCAAGATGTTAGCAGAAGATCCTTTAAGTCCTGTAAGTTGTGAGGTGGGGCCTCCATGGATGCTCGATTGGAGGCCAAGTTAACACCTCAAACTCGTTGATGGCTCCTCAAACCATTCCTGAACCATTTTTGCTTTGTGGCAGGGCGCGCATATCCTGCTGAAAGAGGCCTCAGCCACCAAGGAATACTATTTCTATGTACATGATCTGCAACAATGCTTCAGTGTTTGGTGTCAAAGTAACATCCACATGGATGGCAGGACCCAAGGTTTCCCAGCAGAACATTGCCCAAAGTATCACACTGCCTCTGACTGGTGCTGTTCCCTTCTTCCCATAGTGATGTAAAAGTTAAAACGTGATTCATCAGACCAGGCGACAAATCTTCCATTGGTCCATGGTCCAGGTCTCAGCTCACAGGTGCCCACTGTTGGCACTTTAGGCAGTGGACGGGTCAGCATGGCCACCCTGACAGTTCTGCCAGGTCTACAGCCCCATCTCTCTACTGGTGAAACTGATGCATGAGTGGGAGTCCTGGCACCATGATGTTAGATGCTCCACCTCGTCCAGTATGCCGTCTCATTGTTGTTGGAAATGAGGCCCAGGACAACAGTATCATCAGCAAATTTGATGATAGAGGTGGAGCTGTGTGTGGACAAACAGTCATGCGTGTAGAGAGAGTAGAGCAGGGGCTCAGGACACAGCCCTGTGGAGCTCCCACACTCAGGGTGATGGAGGTGGAGGTGGACTGGCCTATTCTCACCACCTGAGGCCTGCCAGTGAGGAAGTCCTCAATCCAGTGGCAGAGAGAAGGATTCAGGCCGAGATCCAGGAGTTTGGAGGTTAGCTTGGTGGGAACTATGGTGTTAAAGGCTGAGCTATAGTCAATAAATAGCAGTCTTACGTAGTTCCCACTTTTGCTGTCGATGTGAGTGAGGGAGGAGTGGAGGACATGAGAGATGGCATCTTCAGTCGATCTATTGGGACGATAGGCAAACTGAAGAGGGTCCAAAGTGTCAGGAATGAAGGCGCAAATGGTGTTTTTAATGAGTCTCTCAAAGACCTTCATGACTATAGACGTGAGAGCCACTGGACGATAGTCATTTAGGCAAGAGGGTTTACTGTTCTTAGGACAGGGATGATGGTGGATTTTTTTGAAGGAGGTGGGGACCACAGATGTAGCGAGGGACTCATTAAAGATAGATGTAAACAACCCGGTGAGCTGATCAGCACAGGACCGCAGAACCACGACCTGAAATACCATCCGGCCCAGCAGCTTTCCTGACGCCCACACGGCAGAGTGCTCTCCGAACTTCATCCTCCGAGACAGAGATCACGTGATTGTTGCTGCTCTGAGTAATTTCCTCTAACGCCGCCACTTGGCGGAGTCGCGTTACGCCGCGGTTACAGTCAAAGCGAAGCGAGAAAGAGTTTAACTCGCTCACGAGCAACGGATCAGCGCTCACCTCTGCAGAGGATTTAGATCCAAAGGAGCAGATGGACCTCAGACCTTGCCACATGCGCCATGCGAGTCGTTGAGTTGGAAATGAGACTCCACTCGGTCTTTATAACGGAGTTTTATGCGGCTTTAACTGCTCGCCTGAGAGCATAGCAGGACGATCTGTATTCAGTCATATTCCCTGAATGGAGACCGGCGTTGTAAGCAGCAGTGCGCGTATTCACTGCCGCTGGATTGAATTGTCCACCCACGGTTTCTGATTTGAGAAGGACGTTATTGTTATTGTTTGCGTGGCTTGCTCTGTAAGCGTGTTGATGAAGCAAAGCGCCACGCCTGTGAACTCGCTTCACGCCAGCTGAACTCGCCGAACATGTCCCAATCCACATCGCCCAGAGCTGCCTGTAGCGCGGTCTCTGAGTGGGGTGACCAACGCTTAACTTCCGCCTCACGGGGGTTCCTGGAGGAGCTTTTGTTTGTATTCGGGAGTGAGGAAAATGGCGGCATGATCCGATTTGCCAAACGCTGAAGTGACCGCGCTTTATAGGCGTTTAAACGGAGAGTAGCAGTGATCCAGTGTGTTTGCTCCTCGTGTGGGGCAGGAGACGTGCTGGTGAAAGTTTGGCAGGACTTTCTTTAGGTTTGCTTTGTTAAAATCGCCCGCGACAATGAATGCCGCGTCGGGATGTTGGTTTATGACGCCGCTGGCAACATCATGAAGGCCAGATAAAGCCAGCGCTGTGTCTGCCTGCGGGTGGGATGTAAACGGCGTCGCGACAACCGCAGAAAACTCCCTAGGCAGATAGAATGGGCGGCAGATGATTGTTAAATGTTCCAGATGAGGTGAGCAGGACCGCGAGAGAATGGTGATGTTCCTGGGATCGCACCATTTCTTGTTGATCAGAAGTTTTCTCAAGGGCTTGAGCACTGAGACTGTTGAAGGTACTGTCCCATTCTTGCTTAATATTGAGAGACGACCTTTGGATTTGAATCTGGATGTTTTAAGCTTCTTGGAAATGATACAAGTTCCTTTAAAAGGTTTGTTCATTTCTCAATTTAGATTATTTTTAAAGGGAAAAATACACTGATCGTGCATAACATTATGATCACCTTCCTAATATTGTGTTGGTCCCCCTTTTGCTGCCAAAGCAGCCCTGACCTGTCGAGGCTTGGACTCCACTAGACCCCTGAAGGTGTGCTGTGGTATCTGGCACCAAGATGTTAGCAGAAGATCCTTTAAGTCCTGTAAGTTGTGAGGTGGGGCCTCCATGGATGCTCGATTGGAGGCCAAGTTAACACCTCAAACTCGTTGTGCTCCTCAAACCATTCCTGAACCATTTTTGCTTTGTGGCAGGGCGCATTATCCTGCTGAAAGAGGCCTCAGCCACCAAGGAATACTATTTCTATGTACATGATCTGCAACAATGCTTCAGTGTTGCGTGTCAAAGTAACATCCACATGGATGGCAGGACCCAAGGTTTCCCAGCAGAACATTGCCCAAAGTATCACACTGCCTCTGCCGGTTTGCCTTCTTCCCATAGTGATGTAAAAGAAAACGTGATTCATCAGACCAGGCGACAAATCTTCCATTGGTCCATGGTCCAGGTCTGATGCTCACGTGCCCACTGTTGGCACTTTAGGCAGTGGACGGGTCAGCATGGCCACCCTGACAGTTCTGCGGCTCTACAGCCCCATACGCAACAAACTGATGCACAGTGTATTCTGACACCTTTCTATCAGAACCAGCATTATCTTCTTGAGCAATTTGAGCTACAGTAGCTTGTCTGTTTGATCGGACCACACGGGCCAGCCTTCACTCCCCACGTGCAACATTGAGCCGCCCATGACCCTGTCGCCAGTTCACCACTGTTCCTTCCTTGGAGCACTTTTGATAGATACTGACCACTGCAGACCGGGAACACCCCACAAGAGCTGCAGTTTTGGAGATGCTCTGACCCAGATGTTTAGCCATCTCAATTTGGCCCTGATCGGTATATGATGCTAATTTAAAAGGTCATTACTTTGTTTATTGGGTGTACTAAAGAGGTTAGGATGTAACATTTTTCACATCCTGAACATTATTGCAGCACCTCAAACTTTCATCTGTTTTCAGAAGCTTTTGCATTAAACACCTCGCCATGATGACAGCACTAAAATTCACTGAGGCCTCGCCATCGCCTTTGGGTGGGCATTATGCAAATATATTTAAAATTGTGAAATAGATGCAGAAGTAATATCTGGGCTTTGATCGAGGCATTTTATGGAGATTTAGAGCAGTGTTCTCTGTTATATAGAATAAATTCTTTTTTGTGGGAGACTATACGTTTTTTTAACTGAAGGTCTTATACATGCACAAACCGATACATTGCACACTAAAGTAAAAGGAAAACATTAAAAAGCATCAAATGTCCTCTATAAGATCTCAGAACTGAACTGTGGGCACCACAAACTGTAATGGAATAAGTGGGTTTTTTCACTGTTGGACAGTAGGTTTGAACTACACCTGAATTCCATGCTAAGCAAACCGTTATACTGTCCAAATTCCATATGTAGTTTATGCTCATGCTTTTCATATTAGATTCGGACATGTTGGAGAAACAGTTACAGAAGTAAACTTCATAAGTGTGTAGGAGACGCTTATCTGACACTGTTAATCCACAGTATGTTTATTAATTTTTGTACCCTGATACAGCTACAAAGACAAAGCAACTCTTTTATGATCTGTCTGTCAACGTTTCCTCATATACTATCGTAAGACTTTAACCTACTGTTCAGACATGTGTATAACTACTGTACCAGCGTGCACCAGTCCAACCAGGCCAGGGGTGCTGGCATCCCCCCCTCCAAACCCTCCAAGAAAACTCCCACCCCTGGTGGGGCTCAGTTTGTCGGACTAGAACTCTACAAAAGACTGAAAGATTTTCTGAGGAGCTACCTGACAAACCTTCTCAAGGTAATAGCCTACAGTGTGTTTATTGTTGGGGATGCATGATACATTGGTGATCACATTGCTGTTGGTCAATAAAAAAAAAAAAAAAAAAAAGTTTGATCTTAATTGAAAACGGATAACATGACAGCTTATCTAATTTGAACACTATACTTTCTTTGCCATGTTATACTCTTTGTATGCCTTGTTACAAAAATATTAAACCATATAGTAAACTCTGTATTGTCATATTTTTATGTCTAAATTTGCTTTAAGAATGTTTGAATTTTATGTTTAGTTTGGAATTTGTATGTTTTTTTTATGACAGCCAAAGTATATTTATATTGACTACTGACAATAAATAATTTAATAATGAAAATTATCTATTGATATGGCTTGTAATAATTATCACACATTTTTTTTGCCCTCACTAAAATGGATAGCAGTGTGAGTTGTCACTTCTCCAGACATCTTCCTGACTTCTCTTGTTTCTCTCCTCCATCTGTGTGTGTCTGGCAGGATGGAGAGGACCTGATGGATGAGAGCGTTCTGAAGTTCTACACACAGCAGTGGGAGGACTATCGCTTCTCCAGTAAAGTGTTAAATGGGATCTGTGCTTACCTCAACAGACACTGGGTGCGCCGAGAGTGTGATGAGGGACGGAAAGGAATTTATGAAATCTACTCTGTAAGAGAAACAGCACACGCCCCTGCCTGACTCATAAGTTCCTGTTTCCACACATTTGTGTTCATAAGACTTGGAATAAGGACTACACTATATCATAGTTAGCTATATTTATTGCTCATAGTAGCCAATCAATATATGCAGACCTGTGACCACACATCATCTGTATCTTTAATTAACATTAGCTTTGAGACTTTGTGAGAGATTTGATTACAGGCTTGACTTTTTGCCACTAAATCTTGCATTTCTTGATCTTGTGTAATATAAATGGTAACTTTCTTTCTAAAGCAGTAGTCCTCTCATGCCTCATTGCAGTAAGAAACTGTAATAAAATAATGTCTCCTTCACAGCTTGCTTTAGTCACTTGGAGAGAGTGTTTATTTAGACCTCTAAACAAGCAGGTGAGTCATTTATTACATTTATTGGTAATTTTTAATAGTTGTAAAATTGCATGTATGTGTGTCTAAGTGAGTGTATGTAAATTTATATCTGCCTGTGTTTTATTTTATATAGGTGACAAATGCTGTGTTAAAACTCATTGAGAAGGAGAGAAATGGTGAGACTATTAACACCAGACTCATCAGTGGAGTGGTACAGTCCTATGGTGAGTGTGGCAGCACTACATCTGTCCTATGATGGTCTCTCACAAAACTTGAGTCAGATGTCCTGTAAATATAATTTAAATCTTGTGCGAGTCATAGAAGTGGAATAAACCCAGTGCTGTCTGGACCTTTGAAGCATTATGTTGTGATTTGGTTTGTCTTTTCCAGTTGAGTTGGGCTTGAATGAGGATGATGCATTTGTGAAGGGGCCGACATTATCGGTTTACAAGGAGTACTTTGAGACACAGTTTTTGGCAGATACCGAGCGCTTCTATACACGGGAAAGCACAGAGTTCCTCCAGCAAAACCCTGTTACTGAATACATGAAAAAGGTAAACTAGTGACAATATCATGTGTGAATGAGTTTAGATTCAAATCGCACATTATAATGCTAATTGCAGGGGATTTTTATGGGAAATTGGTTTTACTACATATTTAAGCATGCATTTCTTATAATTATGAGTACTCAGACTTAAAACAGTGTTAACTGTAAGATCATGTGTGTTTATGCGTGCAGGCAGAGGCACGGTTACTGGAGGAGCAGAGGCGGGTACAGGTGTATCTCCACGAGAGCACACAAGACGAGCTGGCTCGCAAGTGTGAGCAGGTCCTCATCGAGAAACACCTGGAGATCTTCCACACAGAGTTCCAGAACCTTCTAGATGCTGATAAGAATGAAGGTCAGCCAGTGCTGCAATGTCACCTTCATTCGGAGGAAATGCATGTTCTGACATTTCATTTTGAAAAAGCAAGCATTTAAAATTATACACTTAGTTTGACAGTCAATACACTTTTTATAATTACAGATCTCGGTCGGATGTACAACCTTGTTTCCCGGATCACAGATGGATTAGGCGAGCTCAAGAAACTCTTGGAGTCCCACATTCATAATCAAGGATTGGCAGCCATCGAGAAATGTGGAGATTCAGCGCTCAATGTAAGTCCTGGCGTTACAGCATAAAGCCAGAGTGATGGTGTGGACAATACTTTCTGTCTTCAGCTGCAACTATGAAGAGGAATTAAAAGTTTTATTGACTTGACTTTCTGAAAATGTGCCAAACCTGTTGGAACCACAGCTGAACCTGAATTCCTTGAAGTCAAGGCCTCATTTCATTGTATTGGTGCATAGCAGATCTATTCTTACCATGACAATAGTTGTTTGTCTAACTAGGCTTTATGTGAGCCCCAGGGTCTTTGTGCATGTTTTCCAGTAACTCTGTTCTTTTTAACAACTTAATTTGATCATAGTTTGAACTTGTTTTCCAGGATCCCAAAATCTATGTGCAAACAATATTGGATGTTCACAAGAAATACAATGCTCTTGTCATGTCTGCGTTCAATAATGATGCTGGGTTTGTGGCAGCACTTGATAAGGTTTGTGATCTATGTTAGTATTTTCACAAAAAGAATTGTTTTATGCCAGTTATTTATATCTTTTGATCTCGTGATGACGATGAGATCTCTGTGTTGAGCATACTGGCTGTTGTCAAACTCCTTGTGCATACAAAACTCACTGGATTATTACAATAATGGCAGTGAATGTTTGGAATTGTAAACTGATGTTTCCTACTGACTCACTCACTACAGCAAAAGATATAAATAACTGGCTTAAAACATGATTTCTTTTTTTTTTTTTTTTTTTTTTATGGTTTTGAGCTATAGAGTTTATTTACAGCACCGGTTTAACTTTCACTCTGTGATCTGTGCTACTCTTCAGGCCTGCGGAAGATTCATTAATAATAATGCGATAACCAGGATGGCACAGTCCTCCAGCAAATCCCCTGAGCTTCTGGCCAGATACTGTGACTCCTTACTGAAGAAGAGGTGAATTCTCTCGTTCATGTCATACATGTCAGCCAGAAATGACTGAAATCCAGTGAAAGTCTGTTCCACTGCCGTTATTGCAAACACATCAGTTTTACACATACTGTACGTTTTAGGATTTGAAGTTTGAATCTTTGAACGCAGTATTCTGACAGATGTATATAAAAAGCTGCTTCTTTAGGATTGAAAACTGCAATAGCAAGGTTCTATGTGTGAAACTCCACCACAAAATATTCCTAAGTGCATAGACTCAAAAGATGAAATTTGACATGAAAACTGTCTAGGAAAGTTTGGTTGTGCTTAGATTTGGATCAGTTGCAGTTGTGTGCATACCATAGATGATTTAACTGAGTGTGTGTTTCATTTAGTTCAAAGAATCCAGAGGAGGCTGAGCTAGAAGATACTCTCAACCAAGTGGTGAGTTTTCCCATTCTCCACGGAAATTAAAGTTTAGTCCCTTAATGCATTCGGGATCTGGCCTTGGAGCAAACATCAATACCTGGTTTCACAGACAAGGCTTAAGCCTAGTCCCTAAAATGCGTCTTTGAGCTGTTTTAACTGAAAGCAACTTGCACTGAGATATCTTAAAATGTTTTGTTGACAATTGTTTTGTCTCATGATGCACACCAGTAATGTTTTTTTTTTCCTAAGTGTCATTTCTAAATGCTACTTAAATGTCCTATTTATAATAGCCTTAAATGTGCTATTTAACCTCTTAAACTCTGCAGACCATGTTCAGGGTCTGGAATGGCATCATTAAGTGTATACTTTAAATTTTAAATGTCTGTGGAGGAGCTCTGACCTCATGTGTGGTACCATTTGAAAGAATGTCTACTTTCTGGAGTGAATGTGCAGTATAGTTGAATACATGCAGAGCATGGAGACTTCTTTTCACAGTTTAGTAATCGCAGACACTAGTCCATCTCTTGGTTCTAATTTGATCAATTGTACATCCTGTCTTTTGATGTATTAATTAAAAGCCTACCAAATTCCTTAACATTCCATATACAGTAAATTAATTTTTTTAGTTTTTTCTGCATCAGATAACACGCATAGGGACCTAGTTAATCTGTGACAGACTGTTCAGAATGGAACACTAAAGTACTGTATACGGCACAACATATACTGTGTACTGCATAAAAAAAACCAGCAGTAGTACAAGGTGTGCTGCAAATGTTTAATATTTGTTCTGTGTGCACCGTCCAGTTATCATCTTAGAAAAGAATGTTTATTTATATTTTCAGTCTTTTATCAAATTTATTTTTACTTCATGCAAAAACATCAAATTAAGAGTTAAGGAAGGTTAAATAAAGAGTTAAGTAAAGGTTGATTTTTTTTTTTTTTTTTTTTTTTTTTTAATGCTTTCATTCATTACACTGGAAGTAGTAAACCATACATTGTGGCACTTGCCATATTCTATCCAGGTATATTGTGTATTCGTTAAATTTGCAATCTGCACAGCATGCATACTGTGTGGTAGTGTGCACAAATTGCTGAATATAAGTCAATTCATGTGACTGACAAGATTCTCCAACGTTCTTTATCATCAGATGGTGGTTTTCAAGTATATTGAGGATAAAGACGTGTTCCAGAAGTTCTATGCCAAGATGTTGGCCAAAAGACTGGTGCACCAGAACAGTGCCAGCGACGACGCCGAGGCCAGTATGATCTCCAAACTGAAGGTTTGTGCCCTTGTTTTGTGAAGATGGCTCACTTTACTGCTCTTCCTTCTAGGGCTGGGGATTGACACAAATTTCACGATCCGATTTCGATTCCATATTGATTAATTGGGCTGTGTATCAGGAACAGTACATGGCACATTTTCTCAAGGGAAAAAAAATCTCTCAACTAATGCTGTAAACTATACAGAGCACCCCAGTTGGTACATTACAATATTGTTAAAGGTTAAAAACTTGTATAGGCTACTTACATTTGCATTACTTATAAGGAAGGTTTTATAATAACTTTTTAAAGATATAATTGTTTTAACTTAACAGCTACCGCTTGAACTAAGGCGCCTCAACGATCTGTCATGCCACATTATGTGCAATGCGCCAAAATGGTATTTATGGTTTGAATTTCATAATAAAATTGACAGAAGTTGAGACTTTTAATTTCAAAAGTAGCAGTTTATTGCGGTTTATTTGATAGGAGGCGCTACACATTTTTGTTCATTTATCAACTGAAATCAGCATTCATTGAAGTGATATCAGATCATCAAAAGGAGAATCGATTAAAATTGAGATCTTTTTTTGAGAGCAGTTTTTTTTTCTGCCCACCCTCAGCAAGCATGTGGTTTCGAGTACACCTCCAAACTCCAGCGCATGTTCCAGGACATCGGTGTCAGCAAAGACTTGAATGAGCAATTCAAAAAGCACCTTACCAACTCGGAGCCTTTGGACTGTAAGTGCTCAACACTCTGGCTTTACATCGATGTTTGCTTGTGTTTGGAATGTTTTTATAATAAATGTGATTACTGATGAATAAAAATGCAAATGAAAGACTCCGGCTCCATCTGTCTCGCAGTAGATTTCAGTATCCAGGTTCTGAGCTCTGGCTCATGGCCGTTCCAGCAGTCTTGCACATTCGCTTTACCATCTGAGGTGAGACGTTCGGATGCTTAACCCTGTCATTTTCGAAGCCCTTCACACCCTTCCACGAGCTTAGAACAATGTGTGATTACACTTCCAGTTGATGATAGTTTTTCAATGGCTTTGTTTTTCACAGTTGGAGCGGAGTTACCAAAGATTTACAGCTTTTTATGGAAGTAGACACAGTGGCCGGAAGTTGACATGGCTTTACCATCTATCTAAAGGAGAGCTGGTCACCAACTGCTTCAAGAACAGATACACACTGCAGGTTTGTTCTTCCTTCACGTGTCATGCCAGCAGTCATATAAAGCATGTACTGGGACTCATTAAGAAGGTTGTAGGACTCAGCTGGCACTAGTGTCAGCATGTGTTTATGTGGCGTGTCCCCGCAGGCCTCCACCTTCCAGATGGCCATCCTGCTCCAGTTCAACACCGAGAACAGCTACACCGTCCAGCAACTGGCTGACAGCACACAGATCAAAACAGTGAGTGCCGTGCCGTTGCTTTATATCTCTAACAAATCTCATTCTTTCTCAAGTATACATCGATGTCCATTTATATTAAATTCATGCTAGCAGAAATAGTCAGCGATTACATTTATGTAAAGTCCCACTGGTTTAAATACCCTCAAAACACTAAAAGTAAAGTGATTTATCAATGTGTGTGTGTGTGTGTGTGTGTGTGTGTATATATAAATATATAATTTTTTTGTTTGTTTGCATTTCACAGGATATTTTGGTTCAGGTCTTGCAAATCCTCTTGAAATCAAAGTTGCTGGTAAGTGTTGACAACTTGTTGCTTTTGCAGTGTTTCTCAACTGGTGGATCTTGCAACCCAAAAGTGGAGCATGTAGTCAAAGAAACAACAACAAAATAATGGAATTCCACTTCGTTTTTTTTTTTTTCATGCAAGACTTTTATTTTGAAAGATATGCATGAACGCAGTTGACTCTTCTGTCAGATGCAGTTTACTGCTTGATTCATTATTTCTAAGTCACAATAGGGTCATTAAATGTGGGTCCCATGGACAAACCAGTTGAGAACCACTGGCTTACAGGATCCTCGCAGAACTGTGTCTATGTATTTTGTTTCCCTCTTTGTAATATGGTTAGAAATGTTTAAATGCCTATATTTTAATGAAATATTACTGTTTTGTTGTATGTATGTGTGTGTATACATATACATTTTATATTCTTTTTGGTAGGTCTTGGAGGATGAGAATGCAAACATAGATGAAATGGATTTCAAGCCTGATACATTAATCAAGCTTTTCCTGGGTTATAAGAAGTAAATGCTTTCCTTCAGCATTTTCTTACAGCTTCATATTTGATCTGCATAGTACAAACTAATAACTGACTTTCAGTAACATTTAAAATATTTCAGGTATTACATACGAATATTTTAAAATATTATGTTGCACATTTGTCATCTGTCTCTGTGCATGCAGTAAAAAGTTGCGGGTAAATATCAATGTGCCAATGAAGACAGAGCAGAAACAAGAGCAAGAGACGACACATAAGAACATTGAGGAAGACCGGAAGCTCCTCATACAGGTATTAAAAATAAACTAACAATCCCTTGAAGTTCAAATGAACGATTCTTTTGATTCTCTGTTCTTTTGTGCAGGCTGCTATCGTGAGAATCATGAAGATGAGGAAACTTTTAAAGCACCAGCAGCTTTTGGCAGAAGTGCTGAACCAGCTTTCTTCACGATTCAAACCTCGTGTTCCTGTCATCAAGGTAATGGGACTGCAGCACTGTGCAATACAGACTGCTTATGAAACATTCTTTAGAAATATTAAAATCTGCCTTTTTTTCAGAAATGCATTGACATTTTGATAGAGAAGGAATACTTGGAACGTGTGGATGGGGAAAAAGACACTTACAGTTACTTGGCATAAAAATGTTGTCTGAAGTTTGATGTCCTTGCTCAGATATTTGTCTGATGTTTTGAGGAATATCAACACAGAGTGGGCACAGACAAACAGGATTCTCTTATCAAGATCTCAAGTCCTTGTTGCCAAGCAGGACAATTTGACACTGGACTTTTCCCTTTAAACCCAGACTGCTAAAGCGGCCAGTCTTTGTCTTCAAGCCCTTAAGCTGCTCAGGATTGCCATTTACTTTTTAATGTGTAAATACTGGACATTGATCTATACTCATAGTGGGACCCCGGAGTCAGGGTTGCATGCTATTGCCTATCATTATGAAAAGACAAAATGCTGATTAATTTAATTGTAATTACAATGACTTTTGGAAAACTGACCAATTGGTTTCAGACAGATACTAAGAGGATACTTTTCAGCAGCACTTTGACTGTAATTGTGTCTGACTGGCTGGTTCGTTTCAGTTACCAGTCATGAAACACCATTTGTATAGTGCAGTTCATTTTATAAATGTCATGAATAAACTTAATTTTTCTTTATGCTTTCTCAGTGCTAGGTCTTGGGTCATTTATATCCTTGTTTGTTTTAGTGGCCTAACCTGTCATGCTTAAAGAGGTACAGCAAAAAAAAAAAAAAAAAAAACGAAAAATTATTTTATCACCTTTAATAAGTCCCTGTAAACAATTGAACAGCACCTTGTAATTGGAGGCAAAAGCACGGAGATGGAGTGGTCCAAAACCCTCAGGGAAGAAAGAGTATAAACAGTGACTCGACAGGATCAAAGGAGAAATGAATTAAATGGAGCAAAACAAATTCATCTAGCTCCTAAGAAGTGACTCCTTACTATTTACTAGACAAATCACAGCAAATGATAGCCATCAATAAATTATAAAACTTGTTTACACAAAATAAATAGGGACATTAAACTTCTGGAGTCAAGCCTGGTATTATTGCTTTGATTTTACAGTATCCCACGTTCAGGAAAAAAAAGAAAAAGTGATTGTTTTTTCACGTAACCCGGGACAAAAACAGCACCTCAATTTAATCTCCTTACATTTAGTGATGTCTAAAGTACATAGCTGCAACTGTGTCTGGATAATCCTTACAGAACATGTACAGTGAGGAATGAAGCGTTACCTGATTCCAACTCCATTTGAAACCTTTGTTCATGCATACAACAATTTGAGTACACCATTCAACAACATTAAGAAATCTAATTCAAGAAACTATTCAGTGTTCTTTAAACACATGAAGGCACCGCAAAAATATGATACTGAGTCTACCCTCCTTTCCTGACACACCAAGTTGTTTCATCTTCACAGCAACAGCACATTGGCACCAGAAAATGCATGTAATATACCTCTGCAAAGAGATTTACATGCAAAGCAGTGACAGTGGCTTTGGTTTCCACAAAGAACAAACCTTGAAACTGAGCTGGGGATTGTGTGATATAAATATGTTTCTGCATTACAAACATACAGCCGGTTTGAATGTGAAATTTGGTCCAAAGGTACAGAGGAAATTGCCAAAACTTAAAAGAAAGAAAGAAAAAACACTAGAAAACAATGGCCCATAACAAAATGACTCTCTACTAAAACCAACTGTAAACATGACAGAATGTTCAAGTTACTATCAGTAAGTGTATCCCAGAGTAAGCCTGTTGGTTGAGTTAAAAAAAAAAAAAAAAAAAAAAAGACAAAAAGGAAGTCTTTCCAATATTACTGTTAAAACCTTTTCAAATAGATGCCCTTGTATCTAACTGTATTGGAAATGAATGTGGAGAGAGAATTCCTGAAGAGTGTAAGGCATTTGTTCAAGGAGGTAGATGGCTTCATGGAATTTCCATTTCACGTTCAATACCCACATATTTCAGAGCGTCGGCTTGACTATATCTGAAAGGGAAACAAAAACATTAGGGTACATATATCGGAAGCATTTCATAAAAATTATTAATCTAAAGAAAACTATCCTGTGCACTTTTTTTTACCTGTAGTCAAAGAACAGTTCCTCTCCAGTCTGTATGGCTCTCTTGGCAAATATGCCAATCCTGTGATCCCCATTAACCATCATCACTGTGGGGACAGAGTAACACACCATGATGTCACATTTTACACTACATCATCTTAGCAAAATATTCTGAGCAATTTACCTTTTGCATAGCAATTGGGGTTCACAGAGTGGTTGGCAAACCTGATCTTGTTTCCTTTCCTAGTTGCATCAACAACAAAGTCTGTGGGTGAAAAGGTGGGAGTTTATCAGCCAGTGAGAGGGATGTGAATCGTAAGTGTTTGCAAGAAGGAGGTTAGTTACCATTGTTAAGATTAAACAGGAAGCTGCACATGTATTTGTCATAGACCTTGCCTCTGCGGTCTGCTTCATCCTGGGAGATGATCTAGCAGGTCAAAATAGAAAATGTCACATTAGAAGGAAATGCATCACACTGCGTGATGCGCGCGCACACACACACACACACACACACACACACACACACACACACACACACACACACACACACCCCTCACCTCCCCACAGTACTCGGAGATGAACTCATTCTTCTGAACCGGCTCTTTGATGAAGATTCCCCACCCGGCCACATCAGATGGAGCCAGTAGCAAGTGCTAAAAACCCCAGCATAAATAACCAAGAAAGGTGAGTACCAACCAAAGTCAAGCAACAGAATATTAATCTCTCATCTTTATGCCAATGTGTCAGAATAAAATCGCACCTTCTTTGCTCCTCTCTGGATGCTGCAATTCTTACAAGAGACATTTTTACTGTCCCAGTGATCAGCTGCCCCACAGGTGAGACACAGGTCAGGGTCACACTCTCGTACAGCCAGGTAACACGGACACTGCTTGGTGTTACACTGGGCCTTACAACGGCAACCTGGAAACCGGTTCTGACCTGCAGAGAAAGACAAATAACTCCTGATTCCAGACAAGACCGTTTCAAATTAAACCTGGCTGTTATAAAATGAAACACTTCATGTGAACACAATACCTTTTCCTCAGTTATAAAAACTATTTATTAACATTCAGTGTCAATCATTCAAACCCAAGAGCTCTGATGAAAAACCTACAAAAATAACTCATTTAACATGTAGGTCAAAATAAAATGCTTTCAACTTAGAGTAAGAAACCTTTATTGCACTATTTTCTCTTTCCAAGCCCAAAGCCCAATTTTTCCAGTGTTTTGGTGTAAACTGGGTGTCACAATGTTGAATGCTTGATCTGGATGTCTGGTGTTTGTGGGTGTGAGTGTTAAGGATGTTCCGATCAGGATTTTTGCAGCCGATACTGACGACTACAGATTTCTTGTCATCATAATTGGCCGATCCCATTTAAGCTTTATATAAGTGATATGCAAGCTTTCTGTTGACTTTATCTGGAAAAAAAAGTTAAGCGTTTCTCTCAACCAGATGTTGTCTTGGTTATATTTGAGAATCAAATAAGCACACCAAATACTCATTTTACAATGAACATTTTGATAGGCCTTTAAAAACAGTGCTTACACATACCAATATCCATATTATTAAACAGCCTACAAGACTTTAAAACTGAACATAATTGCAGGCTGTCAATCAGTGCATTTGCATCATGTCAGCAGGTGGCGGCAAGTGACTGTCTTTATGGAGGAAGTCATCATTAAACCATTTATTCAGATAATATTCTTAAACACCGATTCATTCACGCATGAAATGAGGTGTTGAAATTAAGCTGATGTTTCACATCATAGACATCAGTGGCACTGATTCAATGCATTCAACAGCTCTGACACCAGTCATGGGAAATCCCCTTAAACGTGAAAGGATACTACGACAACGATATCTGATGGCAAACTTGACTTTCACAAATGACTTAAATTCCTGGTAAAAATCACACACGCTCAGTTTTCCAGTTGCTGCCTGCTCTGTGTGTGTTTCAGACGCCTCAGACACTGAGAGCAGGCAAATCAGGTTCATTGTATTAAATAATTTAGGCCAATGTACTTCCACATGATTTTTCTTTAGAACATGACGTGACTGTGGCGCTCAAGTTTGACGTCATCGCATGTTAAGTCATCAAATTGGATCTGTTCGTGAGATCGGCCAAATTTAGTGACTACCGATCGAGTCATAGAATGTGAATATCGGCCAATACTGATCTGAGCATCCCTAGTGTATGCATACTCACATTCCGAGCTACACTGGCAGAACTTCTCACAGAAGTTTTGGGCGGTGACACAAGGGCAAGAACTGTCACACGGCTGGCGAGGGTGATCACATGGCTGGTAGTTGTACACATGATTGGAGGAGCCATCTGAGAGCATAAATTTCACATAAAAATGCATACTTGCATTCTTACTAAACTTTCACAATAGGGAGCACATAATCTTGCCATTAAAATGTACAAGCTGGCCTTTCACTGTAAAGACACAAACCTTTCTTTAGTTGAATTTTCCGACAGTGAGTGGCCCACAATCTAGAAGAACCCAAGAAAACAGGGTTTTGACATGATTGAAATGCACCAATCATATTGGAAATACTGAAAGTGAAACAAAATGAAGGGTAGTCCGGTTCTTAGAAGCACAAATACTTTAAAGACATACCTGTGTTTCCTCTTCTTCTTCCTTTGAGGAGTGTTTTCATCCACCGCAGGTGCACGTGCAATGATGCTAGATTCTTTTACCCTGAATTCATAAACCTGACATGTCCCAAAACAGGAAAAACTCTTAAAACAAGAATTCAGTGATAGCAATTGTGCAGTTGATCAGCATTAAACAGTATTAACACTGCAATATAAAATGTGACATCAAAACTACTCAGGTACACATACTTGTCTACAGGTCTTTGTGCCAATGAGTCTGGCGATAGCGCAGAAGTTGTCATAGTAAGTGCCGATGAGCACTCTGAAAAGAGAGGCCTCAGCGCCGCTCCAGTCCACGTTCTCAGGAGGCTCTGAGCTCAACTTCAACTTCACTGGAGTCTGACAGCGAGAGTTTGCCTCTGTACAACAATCAAAAATAAGAAATTAAACTGAAATCAAATAAATACATTTTCATGGCTCCAAATCAATTGTGACATTACGGATTACACATTATTAACATGATATACATGGTTGACAGCACCCAATCAAATATCCCACTGATATGATTACATTTCATAGACCTTTGAGATCTCTACCTGACGAGCTGGTGGTCTCATCCTTTTTGTCATCATCGTCTTTATCGTTACAATCGTTTCCATCTGGCCCTCCCTCTCGGTCGCTGTCTGTGTCTTTAGTCTCAGCATTAACCGTCGGGGTGCTGGGTCTGCTGTTGCTGTTTGGGAGTCTTCCTCTCCGTCTGCCTACGGTGCGCTTAGAAGGGGTTTTAGCACGCTCAGCAACCACGCCTGCTGGGTATTCCCTAACCATGCCATCCTGAAGAGACATATATGCCATTGCCAGAGTTAATCAATCAATCAGATGTATGCAACACTGCAAAAAAAGTTTGCATTTGCACGCAGAAAATGTGTGCAAAAACTTTCACAATGAAATTATGATTGCACCAACTCAAACAACACATACCTCTTAAAAGGTACACTTGTACCTTTTTTTGCTCAAAGTTAGCATTTTAAATGAGTCAATACATCAATCCTTCTTCCAAAAAGTGTTTTTGTCTTACCCTGATTCACTATGGTAAGCCTAATAAAAGTAGGTTTGGTTACCAAAACCCGGTGCCAAAATAACCGGTATGTAACCGGACCGAATCAGAACGTAGATTTCGGTGCCACTTAAAATTCAAACGGGCTTTCACACTTTGGCTGGCGCCAAGCCAGAGACACTTGTCACATCAGCGCTTGTCACATCACAACTATTCAGTGTTTTCAACCACATAATGTTTATTTTAGGTTCCAGACATTTAAATACACATAAGTACTAGCAAAAACACACACTGATGTCTATGGAAGCGGTAATAACAATCCTTTCAGTTATAATTTGACTACTTTTTTTTTTTTTATACGCTTTATTCATATCAGATACACATAGTTAACTATATAGTTTGCTCTATTCTTCTCCCAGTTTGCTCAGTTCTTCTCCCGGTCACTTACTTTCACAGATCCGATTCTCTGAATTGCAACGCAAACTAACGGCGCCCATCGCTCATTATAGATTATATCATGATCATTATAAAGGGTTTTAAATGACAAAACATTCACTTACACATATTTGAAAATCAGAATGTCAGATAGTTTATGACATAGTTAACAAGTTTGTGAATATTTTGAATAATAAAAAAATAAAAAATAAAACCGATACATGTCATACAGCGATATTGTGGCTGCTGTGTCATGTGAGAAGCATGACACAGCCATGGAAATAAGGTGAAGCGCTCTAAAATATTTAGCCAGAGAAGGCAATATGGTAATATTTCTGCAAGTGGAAAGAATTTTGCTTGTCCAGCCAGACAAGTAGCCCGATTAAAACATCAATAACAAAAAATAACTAGGGAATAACCAAAATGCGAGAATGATTCTGCATTCATTTAGTGTAAGTGGCGATTGATAGTAAAAGTTGATAGACACAGTTAAGCATCACACAACCAAGAGTGCTGAATATCACAATTAAAAACGTGACACTGATTTCATGTGACATTTCAATAAACAAGTAATTAATATTAAGTCATTTTAGATGCAGTGTTGACTGTTTTTGCTCCATTTCAGCAGCAAAATTAGCTCCAAACAAAGATCACAGCAGAACCATATCGCATCTCACAGCAACACTTGACTGTTTTCATTATTGAATGATTCAGCGTTTTGAAAGAATCAGTTGAGTCAAAGATTCAATGACCCATTCATAAACAACTGCCTCATTCCTGAACGAATCAGCTGTTTGAAGAATGAATGACTCTCACTCAAGACGGTCACCTGTTGCCAACTACTGGTGGTTTGGTTGTGTTTAAAAGTATCATTCTTTCCAAAAATATTTAAAACAAATCTCATAACATTATTTAATGCAGTTGTAATTTTTCAGTGTAAATTTAATTTGATCGGTAACAGCCCGACAACCTTATTCTAATTTAATATATTGATCAAATTTAAGAATATTTTGTTTAACTGCTAGGCAGCCAAAAGTTACATGGTGTGCCTTTAATCAAGGCTTCGGTGTTAACAATAGCTTTCATTTTGGACTAAGTGGAGAAATGCACTTGCCTGAACCATATACATATAGCAATAATTGCCACAAGGTTTGCTGTCCACCAGATTCTCCATGTTCTTACGCTTGTATGTGTTTGGAGTTGCATGAAAAGCTGTAAATCAAAAGAGGAACACATCTTAATTTTTTTTTAAAAATGCAATCTTTGCACAGAAAAAGGGCTAATCTGATTTTAATGGTCAGCATTTTTTGGAGTCTTTGCTTACGGTGAAGGAAACAGTCGTATTTGAAGCAACGCCTGCAGAAGAGTGTATGGAAGGAGTGCAGACTCTGCTCTCTTTGCACTGACTTAGCATTTGGACCATCAATGTTGGGAGTGCATTCAGGAGGAAGAGCCCCTGGGAGTTGCTGCTCCGTGAGTTCTTTATATCTGCAAAAAGACATAGCATCTCAAATTAAAACATCATTGCAAGCTACCATTTTGATTATATAAAAATTAGGGTTGGGAATCAAAAATTCTGGAATCGGATCACTTAAGGTCAGGAATCGGACACTTGTTATAAAACTACAATTTCGATTCCTCTTATTGATTTCTTTGTGCACATTTTAATAAATCATTGAAGACGATACAAATTGTGCAAGACGAGGTTGTCAGTGTGCACAGACTTGACAAGTGAATGTAAACAGTTAAGAAAAAAACCTCAAGTCTAACAGTACATTGGATATGTGCAGCTCTTAAAGTGACAGCAGCCATCTCTATAATGACAATAAATCAAACAACAAAAGGCAGAGAAAATTCACTCACTGTTCTTAACTGAATAACTTTTGTAACTATATTTGCAATGTATATTTTATTTGTAAAGTGCAGTGTTACTTTACATTAGTTTCTGTACCTGAAAATCTTAAAACACTGCTTACTGCAATTGTATCTTTGTTCAGTTGTATTTGTTTGATTGCTAAATAGCAACCCAAATAAAAATAAATTAATGAGAACTGGATCTAAATAAACAAATTTTTAAAGCAAGTTATACATTATTTGCCCTTTAAATGCATCAATAATGCAAAGTTTCTATGCAAAGGAAATGTTTCCTGACATACTTTTCTTTGAGTTCTTCAGTTGAACCTTTATCCGGAAACATGGAAGAAATGGCTTCAAAGATTTTATCAGAAGGAAACTTTTTTGATCCGTCATTGTTGTGACCTGTTGCATAAAAGAAAGCAGAGTTTATTAAATAATTAACTTCATAATAAAATGAGACTATATCGTAGAATGTAATAAAATGGCTGTTTATTGTCAGCACTAAAGGTCATGTTATAGATTTGTTTAAAAATAAACCTGCATTGAACAGGAAAAATATCTGCTGTCCCGAAAAATATATAAATGCTAAAATGCTAATATATTTAACAAATGTGTATGTACACTTCGATAAATCTTTGAGAGCATGTTTTAAAGTTTTTAAATGTTAAAACTAGATTTTTTTTTTTTTTTACATACTTTACACAAACTCATTTCTCTTACTCTCAGAAAGCAGTTGGTCCTTGTGAGAGTCTTCAATGTCATCTTTTCCATCACAGAGGTCCATCTTCTCAAACTTGCAATCATGTTGATCCTCCTCTTCATCATCTTCCTCATTATCACTGTACTGATTAAGTGCATTCACTAGCTCCACAAAGATCTCATCATTTATGAAGCCGCACTCTACATACAAAACAAGAAATCAATACCTTTTCTCAAAAGAACTTGTGGTCTATATATGGATTTTTGCAACTGTGGAAATGTTAGCTCTGCTTAAACAGGTACTCAATTCTTAAAGTGACAGTTCACACAAATTTAAATGGTCAAGATTTACTCCTCTCCATCGTACTAAAATTGTGCTTTTTTTTCAGTAGTACATTTAATAGTTTTCCATTCCAGTTTTGTTATTAGTGAATACTTTAAAAAAGACAAAATGAGCAAATAAATAAAAAAATAAAGCTAATCCATAACCTCGATCTCCATGAACTTTTCCATCATAATTTTTAATAAGCTCTTCAATGAAGGTGCCATCTTGATCAAGGATTTCATCACCCATGTAAGGGATGTTGTGTAATACTGTCTCATCTTCAACCTAAAACAGAACACAAGATTAAAAGCCTGTTTTTAATACTTTGATTTCTGCAAATACATAAGGAATTTGGTTTTACCATAAAGTTTTGCTGGAGTGGAGACCATGAGTACATGACAGGTACAGAGGCCACAGCGTTCAACGTTTTGAGAGGAATGACTTGTCTGGAGAACTCGGAGAAGCCACTGTCAACAGTGCACTGCAAAATGATTCAGTCGTGTTAGATCTAAATGGCTGTTTAAATGCACACCTTTTGTTTTAATAGGAATGAATTCATTTTGATTGATGAATCTGAACATATTGTTTACATGAACGATAAATAAAGTGATTGGGCTGATTTGCACGTTTATATGCCACAAGCTTCTAATTAGAATTGCATGTAAACATAGCCAATGAACGTCACCATTTAAAACACACCACAATGATTTTAAAAGGTAACATTAAAAAGTAATTTATTACATTTGTAGACTAATGTTCAACTTATTATAAACACAATTTACTTCAAAAGACCAAAAACACAAGGCATTTAACAATAAAACACTAAAGAACATTTTCAAAAAGCAGAGAGAAATAAGACAGAAAGAAAAAATGACATTGATGAAAATGACAAAAGCATGAATTGCATTAAACACGTCAGGAGAATCTGAATTAGAGAATTTGCTCTAACCTCTCTGGTCCCACGCAAGGAGCTCACAGGTGTCATAATATGAACAGGTTGTATCCGTCTCAGTTTCCATTCCTGGTTCAATATATCTGTACGCTCTAATATCTTCTGTCTGTTGGAGCTGAACATGCTCTGTACAGTAAGAAAATACATTTCAATGTGAGAACCTCATATAGAAAGTTTCATGAGGACAACAGCGTTATACATAATAACAGTGCAATTTTACTGTCCACATCATGTGACACCTAAAAGCATGACCAACACCAGACTATACAAGCAGCTTAATCTCTGCTGTATAAGCCCATGGATCACCTTGACCTCGTCTGCCCTCCTGAAACGTTTGAGCTGCCGCAGTCGCATGTACTCAGACTTCACTCGCCGCCTCCAGCAAACAGGACCCTTCTCCGATTTCCTCCCGGTTAATCCCATGGCTTCCCTATAAACATACAGAATAGTTTTAGATTTCATCATAGGCCAATATAGACCAGACTGATACATACAATGAGAAACATACAACATGGAGGTTAAGTGGTTTAACAGAAAATTATAGTAAATGGGGTTGGGTACCAAACTCGATACTTTTAAGGGCACCGACCGAATTACGTCGGTACTACAGAGTACCGATTCACATTAATTCAATCGGTACCACATTTCAGTACCTGAGAACGCATCTGGTGATCTAGACTAGTGTCTGTATATTGAACAGCAAAATGACTATTTAAATACAAATCCTGCATGTTTGTGTGAATGAATGGCGCTGACCCGCAGTTAATTTACCTCACACACACACAGAAGTGTGCGTGAAAAATCGCGTGTTTCCATCTCATACGAGGACATAAATGCACGTCCGTCATCTCCAGAGCCGCTCTGAGAGTCACTTCATGAGCATTTTACCATTTCATTTGAGAAAAACTACCGTCATGTCATAAACACACAGAAACTCAAAGGCATTTACAGCAACCCATCAAAATAAAGGTTTGGTTTAACTTGACAAATATATTACTGTTGTACAGTAGAATTGAGACGTCTCAGTGTAATAATACTAACAATAGTGTACCAGTTATAAACTATCAAAACTTAATTTTAAGTAATACATCACAATTTTTCTTCCATGTTTTAATTTTAACAGTATAAAAGCTCAGTTGTGCAGCTTTGTTTGACAAAAAATGTTTAATTAAGTTAAAAGATAAATTCATTTATTATGTCTTCATTTGATTACCAGAAAATACACAACACAGAATTTGTGGAAAATCTTTTCATAGAGATTGAATTTAAAAAAATAATATGGTTGTTTTTAGGAATTCAATTAATTAAGTAGCTATAGCTTACTATTTACTTGTAAATATTGCAGTGAACAAACATCACAGCCAATGGCAGACAGCGACTAAGGCAGCTCTGGCATAATGTCAATAACACTTTTATAAATGACTTACAGTTTCTTTACAGTTATTGATGTATCCCTAAAGTACCGAAAAAGGTACCGTTGGTTACCGGTTAAAATGTGAACGGTACCCAACCCTAATAGTAAATTAACCCTATACCAGTAAATCACACAGTTTTCATATGTAATGAAGTGAACGATCAATTATTGTGCCATATGGCTTGAAAGTAATTACAAATTAGATCTACTTAATATTTCAATTGTTTTTCTTAGACTGCAATATGATTAAATAGAGATTTTAGCTCTCAATGTCTCTGTCTGTGCTCAGATTTGCCGGGATAAAAGACCGCAATCAAGCCATATTTCAAAATTAAACCAAAGATTTCTTATCAAATTTTCACCAAGAAATGATCTACGTTTTAGATCTTAGTGCAGCATCATATTTATTTTTTGACAGGAATGTAAATGAGGCTGCAAGGGACAGAAGTACAGTGTGATCAATGGATCGTACTGTTGTTTAAAACATACTGACTGTCAAGCCGACAAAACTTATTTCCGAAAAACAATTTACTAGACAAAAATTCCATAAATAGTTTTAGTAGTGAGTTATGAAAACTACGTGATCTAGGACCTTCATTCAGTACGCGCCATTGTAAACACTGCACGTCTATCCCTCGCAGCCTTGCCATATTTAATTTAACATGGATAGAAACAAGGGCAACAACCCTGACTAAGGTCTATGCTGAACCAAAACATTTATACAGTGGCTTTATTTGAGATCCATCTTTTCACACTGATGACAACTGAAGGACTCAAACAATTATATATAAAAAAAAAAAAAAATGTTTTTTAAAAATTAAAAAAAAAAACACACCACACCATTCACTGATGCTTCAGAAGGAAACAATGCATTACCAGGGGGTGAAAACTTTTGAACAGGATGAATTTCTCTTAATTTGTTTAAATATCAATTTTCTTCATTTAGTACTGCCCTTTGGAAGCAACCGAAGATATTACATGCTTCCCAGAAGACAAATTAAGAACAATTTACCTTGATCTTCAAATTCAAAAAGATTCACCCCCTGGCTCTTAATGCATTATGAGCCTCATTTCCTCATTATTCCTATTATTTCCTTCTGGAGCATCAGTGAATGTTTAAACCTTTTTTTTTTTTAATAGTTGTGTTTGAGTCCCTCAGTTGTCCTCAGTGTGAAATGATGGCTCTCAAAAATCATACAGGTCACTGCTGGAAAGGGTTCAAATATGCAAAAGATGCTGGAATGCTGAAAAAAATATTTTTTTCCTGAAGAACATTGTGCAGTTTAACTGCTCAGCACAAACAAAAGACTCAAGAACCACCACAAAACAAAAAAACAGCTGTGGATCGTCCAGGGAACACCATACAGTGTTAATCAAGGATTCATAAACTTTTGAATGGGGTCATTTTTTTATATTGTGGACAATATGTAAATATATTTTATGTAAAATATCTTAGTACAATGCTAAATAAAAATGAACATGAATTTTGTTTGATCTCTCAGATTCTTGTAACAGATTCTGCAAGGGGTTCACATAATTTCTTGCCACTGTAGTTATGTACTCTTACTGTATTTCAATGGAATTATTAGTCTCCCAATTTATTTCTCAAAGAATTTTGGGAGACAAAGTTGAAACTCAACTGAAACCGCTCGGGAGACTTTAAGGAGCGCTTAGGTATATGAAAAACAAAAAAATATTCTCAGAGAACCACTCAAGAGTAAAAGCCAACTCTATTACTGTAGAGATTATCTAATGTGCTATGGCTACGTAGGCTGAATATGTAACCGAGCAGCTGAGCCATGAGGTGGTGTGCAAGACAGTGACAAAGTGTCACTTGTAATCTCACAAGTTTTCCCAGTCTTCTCAGCAACGCCACAAACTCACATATTCAATTTAAATGTAGTAAATGGGGGTATGCAGTAGAAGAATGAATAGTCCTTATTATCAATTAATAAACTTCATGTGAAAAGTTATGCAATTGCATAAGAAAACGTACACCTTTATTCCCAAAAGCTGGGGTTTATGTTGATGTGACAGGTGTATGAGCTCAATGGCGCCCCTGCTGGCGTATTAGACATAATGAAGAGACGTCTACGTGAATACTGAAACAAAACCTTATAGCACGTATCAAAACACCGTTTACTCACAAAACTAGCTCTTGTAATAACAACTATGAAATGACACGGGTGAACTAATAAAAGGCTGATAATAGAGATGCTGAAGGAACAGTTCAACCAAAAACGAAAGTCTGTCGTCATTTACTCACCCTCGTGGTTTTCTAAACCTGTATGACTTCTGAGTTACACACATAAGGATGTTAAGCAGAATGACAGTCTCAGTCACCGTTGACTTCCACTGCATGTTTCCCCCCCCCAAACAATAAAAGTGAATGATGACAGACATTTGGATCCCTTCTGTTTCTCTCCCACGGAAGAAAGCAAGTCATACAGGTTTGGAACAACGTGAGTGTTAGTAAATCATGACAGATTTTCCGTTTTTTACTGAATTATCCCTTGAACTTCATTATGACTTGACAGTAGAGTATAACGAACAATTTGACTACTAACTGTCTGTAATCAAAACTAAAACGACTGTTGTCCTTGCAGTGTTTTAATGTAAAGTTCTTTAAAGTCGCTAACTGGTTAGCTGGGCTGTCTTAACCAGAAACTAAATGTGGTTTCACAAAGACTGAAACAACTGTCTCTTTACTGGGTTTTTTCTAAAGCTTACCTTAAGGAGGAGACCTGTCCACATTCAAACAAACGACTTTTTCCGTCAGTCTGTCAGCGCCGTCCTTAAGTGAAGATGATCGGTTAACTGAGCTAGCTAACTCAGCTAGCTCGCAGTAGAGGGTCCTTTCACCTCCGCGCGTCCGCGTTACCAATACCGGCGAGCCTCGATAAACAAAAGACAGGCGTTTAATTCGCCTTCAGTTCTTCAAGCGTCTATTTCGTCCGACGTCTTTTTCCTTTCTTAACTGTGGCAGGTTGTAAGCGAATCTGAGACAAATTTGAAATGTATGTATTTTTTAATATTTCCGTTTCTGTAAGTATTCAAACCCGCTCAGTCTGTCGTTTATACTCAGAATTCGCCGCCCACCTCGCGCACTGCAGAATCAACGAGCGCCAAACAGACGAGCCAATCAGAACAAGCCATGTTCGAGCTGTTCAGTGTCGCGAGTTTCGATTGGTTAGATCCTATCAGGGACTGGGCGAATCGTATGCGTGACTGCAGTGGGGGATATGTGAAGAAGTTCTCTTTGTTCTTCATTTTGAACGAATACAGTTTTGTAAAACTACTAAACTGGCGCGCAATATGGCATTGTCGGTCTTCGGATTTTTATCATTGCCTCGAATAACGTCAGCGTAGAGCAGAAGTTGTTAATGTGTTTGCGATATAGTATAATGCAAAGATTTGCGCTTTTGTTACTTTCTTCTAGTATAGACAGAAGAGAAAGCAAAGTCTTTGTGTCAAATATAGGAAGAAAACAGTTCCATATAGCCAGTAAGTCGATAGTCAACATGTCATTCTATTTTCGCATTGAACTGAGGGACTTCCTGTGGACTGTTTGGACTTGGGTCAACTGGTTCATTAAGTACCACCCACTCCAAACGGGGGCAATGCAATCACAATAGTGATGGGCAATATGAATCATTTTCCCGAGCCGGTTCTTTCGAACAGTTGGAAAAATGATTCAGAGACTCTATACGTCATCACATGGTCCCTGACACCACACGACATGAGTTTAACTGGTCCCAATAAAGCGCATATACATACACATACATTATATATATATATATATATAGAGGCGCATATTGCGGTTTAACGCTCAACGTGGCTTTAAATTTAATAACGTTTTATTAAAACATGCACAATCTAACGGTCACGTATATTGCTCATATAAGAATTTGTAATACAGATTTAGAAACGTGATTAAAAGCAATACAATCATCTTTGACTATGTATGACTTTTTTTACTCGGTGTACACTACAGTCTTCAGGCTCAAGGTCATTTTAGTAATTCATGAAAAACAAAAAATGAAATCCATAATGGGCAACTGAGATGGAGACAGAGGTTAGGATTGCAATTGTTCGGTACTACAGCACACCCTGAATGTATATTATTAGCAATGTTCTGAAGCATCTGAAGGAGCGTTTGGACCTGAACATTGACGGGTTACAGTAAGATTTAACAACCGAATGAGATTAAGTAGGCTGGTCATCAAGAATGAGTATACAACCACAGCTTATTTATGACAACCACTCCATTTACACATTTTTAATTTTTATTTAAAAGACTTGGGAGAAATAAACAGTGCTTGGTTTGGAATGAAAATACTGAATGTTTTGATCCCAGAAACAAAAGAAAGTACAAAAACAAATCAAAACATTCTCTTTTCTGAAGGTCTCCAAGCCCCCCCAGAATACTTCCATTCTCAGAGAACTGCATTTATATAAAGTTCATGGTTTCTCTAAATCTCTTAGAGCTCATCTTTCTTTTCTGATAATTTTGTGGCATGTTTTTCCACAAATTTGCTCAGTTCCTCCACATCCCTTTTGCCGCCTTCAAATTTGACTGGGCTCTGCTTGTTGTTGCTAGGAGCGAAGTAGATTGTAGGGAAGCCCTCTGCTTTATAACTGTCATGGGGCACATCATTAGCAGTGGCATCCATTTTGGCAATGACAAGATTCTTCTCATTCTTGTATTTCTTTCCAAGAGCTGTGTAATCTGGCTCCATCTTTTTACAGTGGCCACACCATGGTGCATAGAACTCTATAAGGACATCTTTCTTTGGGTCCATAACAATGTCATCAAAAGTTTTGCCCACCACAACCTTCACTGGTCCTTTGTTGCTCTTGGGAATAGGCTGAGACTTTACAATAGGTTTCAGCTTACCTGTCAGTAGAAAAGACATGTAGACACTGATTACATTGGCATGCTTACAGAAACTTATTACAGTACTGGCTTAAGATTTAGCTCAGTATTGCAACAATTCTTAAGCCTTAAGTTGTGCAACCATGTTCACTTTCATAAGGAATACAAACAAATAACTTACCTTTTTTGAAGGCCATGATAAAGCTCTGGAGCACATCAGTGTCAAATTCCTCTGGCTCCATGGCATATTTCTTCCCTCCCTCACCGAGAATGGCAACATTCACCTCCTCCCCGCTTTCACTGAGTCCAAGGCTCTTCAGTTCATCTGCATAGTCTTCCTCATCCGCAATGGCAAATGTGTACTCTGGAAAGTCCTTTGCTACTTCAAGTACTTTGCTCCTCCAAAACTGTGTGGCTGGGTGGAAATCAATTGTGTCAGTACTGAACAAAAGCATTTGCATTGTGCACTACAGGGATGATCTTAATTCCTTTTACACGGCTTTGCTACATACCAACTCTGAAGTCAAAACTGAAGTCCACTCCATAATAAACCACCACAAGAGGTCGTGTGGTGTATCTCTTTGCTTCGTTGCTCTGTTTTCTGTGTCCAACCAAAGGTAATGTGTGTTTCTTGAAGAATTCTTGAACTTCTGAAGCAGGTGTGGAATCCTTTAGGAAAAATAATAAAATAATCTTTTAGGAAAACTGACTTAAGGTTTGGTCACATTTACCATTGTTCTGCAAATTCTTCACAGGCAAAATCCAGTCATTTAAATGGGAATATATGATGAGGAATTTTGCTTGTATTTGACAGATTGACCAACAGAAAACTCTTTGGTTTAAAAGTAACGTCTTATCCATTTTGCCCACCTAAATTTCTGTAATGTTACTGCACATTAACAATAGTGCCATGCTTGGTTTGCAAAGATCTCACAGAAACATTAAACATTAACTTACTTTAATTGTTAGTGAATGAGATGCTGGCTCATATTTAGACTTAAACTTCTCTGGCTGGAGCATGACTACTTGTCCAGGTGAAGCCTTGAGGAATTTTGCAACTTCATTATTGAACGTATGCATAAATTTGTAGTCATCTCGCAGAGAGTTACCTGCAGCAAGAGAGAACAAGTTGTTAGAAATTTAAAAAAAAAAAAAAATGAAAAAGTAAAAGATTAAATCTCATTCATTTGAGAATGATGACTTTAAGACAGCATAATACACACATGCTTCTTGATAGATCTCATATGCTTCATCATCTTCACTGGAGAAAACACCTACAATAACAGCATCATCGCCATCTCTGAGAATCTCCTGAACCTGTTTCAGTGTCTGCACCTGCTTTGATGGAGGGCCCGCTTGGTCTGACATGTAATCAACAATACCTAGAGGAAAAAGAATGAAGACACTGAAATTCCCCACACCTCCGCATCAATCTGTCACCAAGACAATGGGCGAATGCCTACCGAACTTCTCCCGTGGACCATTGTAATCAAAAGCTTTGCCCTTTCTGAAGATTTTAAGAGTCGGGTAACCAGAAACACCAAACCGTGTCGCTAAATCACTCTCTGCAGTGGCATCTACTTTAGCCAGTGGAATAGGAGGAGTGCGTTTGCTGAGCTCTTTAGCAGCCTTCTCATACTCGGGAGCAAGTCTCTTACAGTGACCACACCTGTTTGAATTGAAATAGAGTATTCTCAAAAAGACACACTGATGGTTTAGAAAGAAGGCAAAGAGGTTACATGCAAAGTTAATAAATAAGCTGCATAGGACTCTAAATACACAAACCAAGGTGCATAGAACTCCACTAGAATGATGTCTGCATTGTTCACCACATCATCAAAATTTTCCTTAGTCAAGTCTAGGGTGGCCTCTGGAGGAGGTTTCCAGTCTGGTTGGGCAACTTCTTTAACCCGTTCCACAATGGCTGGAAAAGTGAAAGTCAAAACCATGCTTGATTAACAACACACTTAAGATAAAAAATAAAGCCATTTTAATGATTTTGCATGCACGCACCACGTTCACTTCTGTCCCCATCATAGTCCACTGGCTCCCCTTTTTTGAGTATTTTGATGGTGGGATATCCAGACACTTCAAACCTACTGCCCAGAGCACTAGCCTTAGTGGCATCAACCTTTGCCACAGGAATAGGTGGGTCGTTCTCCTTTAGTGTCTGAGCGATTTTCTCATACTCAGGAGCAAACTGTTTGCAATGGCCACACCTGAAAAAGTGTAGTATTTGCATGACCAAGATCTTCGACAGGCGATGACGTGTCTCCTGATGTGGAGGAAAGAAAACTTACCATGGTGCATAGAACTCCACCAGTACTGTGTCTTTGCCCTCCATAAAGGTGTCAAAGTTTTCATCTGTCAGCACCAGCACCCCATTCTCCTCCTTTACTTCAGTGTCATCTGCATCATCCTCATCATCATCATCATCGTCATCTTCCTCTCCTAGATCTTCAGCTGAATCTAAAATATTTAACAGATATGAAATGCAAGCTAGACCAACATCAGCATTTCCTGTTTCCTTGATACTTTAAGTTTTTTGTAGTCTTTGTTGTAGTGCAACAAAAAATGCTTCATGGTCTCCACAACAGTCTAGCATGCTGTGTTGCCCTAAACAACAATAATGCATAAAGCATGCGAGCAAGTGCAACGGCTCTGATTATCTCAAAACACTCAAAATTGTTAGACATCAACATCCTGCAACAGATATCTTACCATCTTTGGCATCTTCTTCGCATCGGCTTGGTAATATGAAGTGTGTCACTCCAAGTAGCACAATCAATAGAAGGGTTATCTTCTTCATGATCTGTAATATTCACGCCTCCTCTAGTTAGCTTAATGGATTAAACCGAGATGCATACACTGCTACCGGTAGTCAAAGGTATCAATACTGTGATTGTTATGATAACGCTTGCATTAAATGATCTTGGCTCAGGTCATCACAAACCACGCATTTTTCTCTCAATGTAATTTGGCCACTTCGCTTCCCCACTCCTCTACTTGAACTTGTCTGACTTGCCACGCTCTGATTGGTTGGTAGCGCAAGGACTTGGCCAATCATCGATCGCCACTCAAGTCCGCAGCTCGTGCACGTTCAAACCCGCAATTGGGTGGTCTGTTTTGGCTACAATCGGATTGGATGTTAAATGAAAGGCTAGACGAGATCCAGGAAGTGTATCCAGGAGCTGTTTCTATTGAGCAATAAGAAGTTTTCAGTTACTGAAATTATATATTCCCTGTGTAGAAATATAGCAAACCAGACCAAAAGGGTAAACATTTAAAAGTTTTATTTACTAAATGAGTATATGTAGAAATGAAAGTGGCAAAAGAAAGTCTGATTTAATTATCTTAGAGAAAATTGTAAAATAAAATAAACTGTTAGGTCAGGAAATTTGAAAATTATGAAACTATTAAAAACAAGTTAACAAGCCATGTCCTTGTGGTAGTAGTGATTTACACATTCAACTTCAAATCAAATATTAAATTGAGGTATGACTGTTTAAACAATGTTGTTCAAAGAACAAAACGTGAAAGTTTTAATAAAGTAACCAATGAACATTCTAAAAACCCGTTGGAAATTTAGAAACCATATGTCTTGAAAATGCTTCTCTTCCAGAATTTATGAGTACAAACTGAACAGCTTTTTTTTTCTTGTATTACACACATTGGTCAATGTACCCTGGAATAACCGTTTGCTCTTCTATAGGATTGTCCATTCCCTCACTCTGTAATGCTTTAAACACACATGGCTGTCCATCTTCATTGGCATGAGCTGTATGATCCATGTTCACTTTGCAAGTTGGTGAGGCTAGAACAGTGTGCCTTTTCATTTGTGTGATGATTTGAGTCTTGAGGGCATTATTATGCTCATCTGCCCCTCTGCTTGAATCAGGCAGCGTTGCTGATTTAGAGGACACTACGCTCTTCCACTCAGCTGGTGCACAATGGATCTGCTTGCCTGAAGAAAGAATTTGTGCCCGTCCAGTCTCTTCTGACTCTCTGACAGGATCTCTGATGTGGGTTTTGAAATTCCTCGGCCCTCTTGAAAGGCTCTTCTCCTGCGTTCTTCCTTTGTCTTGTTGTAAGTACTGAGACATTCTCTGTTCTAGTGGTAATCTTAAAGTGAATTAATTAGGGAAATATAGTGTTAGATTTTGACATTCATTCACATTGTATATCAACTCTCTACTGTATTTGACTTGGAGAACAAGTCTACCTGTGAGTATTTTCCTTGTATGACAAAAATGAGGCACTGTTCATATCCAGGCATCCTTTGTGTTTCTTCCCCAATCTGTGTGGCTTGCTTTTCATACAGTTTCCATCAAAAGTTACACTCTATACAAAACAAAAATATGTAAATGTTGCAAGTTAATATATATAAAATCAACATTTTAATAAACATTATTATACATTTTCCCTTTCAGCTGGTGCTTCACATGTCATTTAATAGCACTAATTACTAATACTGTATACTACATATAATCAAATGCACACATAAGTCACATAAATATGTTTGTACAGTGTGGCGTGAATAATGTGAGTGCTGTGCAAAAGTAAAATAACCACCTCTGAGTCTGAGCAATAAACACGCTCAGAAAATGGGAAAGAAAAATAGCTCTGGGTTTCAATTAGATTTTCTTTTGCTGGTGGGGTGTTTTGGTTTTCTGACATGGTGCAGAGATGAAACAACAGCTCATCCATGAGATCCTCAAACTCTGCTAAGTAAAAGCTCTGTGGAAAGAAATGCAAATTTACCTTTAAATGGTTAAAGAAATCTCAACAATGATACAGACAATAGTATTTACATATTAGAAACTATTAATGATTACAGGAGTGCTTACATTAGTGTGGGCATGATGGTCAGTTGACTTGTGACTAGCTTTGCCAATAATGAGTAAAGCCATGTCTTTGACATAATAGATCAGCTCAAAGACAGTCAGTAAATATTTTCTTTTTTTTGTTTGTTTCACAAAAATGGTAAGGGTGGCAATTGCCTGGAGGAAAACAAATTATGTCAATCAATCTAGGAGGTATAATTTCAATGCAAAAAGTTACACTTTAAACTGAGATATAACTGCACTCAAATATACACTGTGTATCATAAATAATACATATTTGATATTCCAATACATACCATAGCATTCAATGGAATCATAGTGCAAAATATAGCACTAGAATAAAGTGTTGATGTGACATGGGTTTGGAGGTAAATGTCATTAAAGTGGCTCAAGCAAAAGAAACGAGTGAAGAGCAAATGAGCAGATCTAGTGATACCATTAAATGGGAATGAATAAAAGATCAAGTTGCGGAGACCGGAGAGGGCCACTGCGACAATAACACCAGGGGCCTAAATAGAAATAAAGAAAATAATTTAATGGAAGTTGCCTTCGGTTACATTAATGGGGTGAACTGATTTTAACATATTGTGTTATGTAAATCAATAGGCTACCAGTAACCAAAGCAGGTTGGAGAAGATCAGATTCCAAGTAGACACAGCTGCTGCTACTGCTTTGTTTAGCCGTAGTAAGGACACACATTTCAGAAGAAGCAAGTTCACAACACCACCAAGGAGTGATTGAGAAAGCTGTGAATTAAATGTTCATATTTAAAATGATATGTTTGGCAGTGAATACCATATTGCTAAATTCAGAATGCTTTCAGGAAGTCTGAACAAAGTTAGTTCACTTTGAGCTATGTAACTGCATGCAGTGCCAGTTATGTTTTCTTGAAATGTTCATCTGCAGTTGATTCACATTATGACATCTTCTCATAGTGGGATAATAGGTATATAGTATAATGAATTAAACTGCTTTGTCCTACCTGCTCACAAAAGAAGATGGGGCTTAGATTAGCAGGAAATTTAAAATCCCCCTTCTGCAGGAAGTCAATCATCTCTGTTTTTAGCATAAAGGTGTACACAGTGCAGATATAACGTAAAAGGCTGCAGATGATAACTGTCACCTGTGTATATAAAACATACAGTAATTAGCAGAGTAAAGTCATTAAAAAGACATATAATGTAAAAATGCATGTTTAGACAGAGTGTAATGTCACCTCTAGCCAGCTCCAAATGTTTCTCCAGTAAAGCCATCCTTTTTGAGTCATAACATATATTTGCCAATACATATGAAGCAGGATGAATGAAAAGAAAAGAAGCTAGAAGTAAAATGACACAGAGAGGGAAATTAAATATACTCACAATATAATAGAGGCTATTTAAATAAATTAAAAATCTGACTAGATGCAAAATAATATCATTAATATAATATACTGCCCGGCCAAAAAAAAAAGTAAATGTTTGGATTTAAATAGGCAAATGCTTAAGTGTCTATGATTGGATCATTATTGCAGCGATTATTATTTCTAGAATGTTATATATTTAGTAACAGTTCTTCTAACCCTGATAGCTTTTCAGCTTCTCAAACCATGTATGTGGTTTCGTTTCTATGCAGGAAGACACATCATGGCCATATTCCAGGATGACAATGTCAAGATTCATCAGTTGAGAGGGAGCATGAAGAATCATTTTCACACATGAATTGGCTCCTCTGAGTCCAGACCTTAAATTTACTAAAAGTCTTTGGGATGTGCTGGAGGAGACTTTACTCTCCTCCAGTGCTGGACTTTTGCATTGTCAATACAAGATCTTGACTAAAAATGTATGCACCTCTTGATGGAAATAAATGTTATGATGTTATTTCCATCAAGATGTGCATAACTTTTTGGTCAAGGTCTTGTATTGACAAAGCAAGAGTCGAGCACTCTGCAAGAGTCAAGCTACACACTCCATTAGTTAATAGTTAATTAGGGTTAGAAGAACTGTTGACAAAATAAACATTCTAGAAACATAATAATCGCTGCACTAATAATTATATTATATTATAAAATTGTGTGATATTATGATGGTATCATATTATGCATACAGTATATTGTATACTCACAATCAATAACGATATCACATTTACCCTCCACATTAAACTTAATGTTATCAGCTGATCATGTGTCTGGGCTGTAATAAGATGCTCACCTCACAGGTCATAACACTGTAGTCAAGGGCAGCTGGGAAATGGTAGAGTCTAGTGGACTGAACACTTGCTGAGGGCATCAGAGCTCCTGTTGAGGTTTGCTCTACTAGAACGGTGACTGACGTGAAGAGGTTAATGGGCCCATTGTACAGGATAAATTGGACCATCACAATTTGGGTGAATGGTGTCATCCAGCTGGTATCCAGAAGCTTTTTAATTGACTTGATTGCTTTGAACCTATTTTAGCAATGCAATACATATTCTTTATTTAAAAAGTTATATATTACAGATACTTTTCACATAAAAGATTATTCATTAGCAGTTTACCTTGTTTTTCCCAGGCTCACACTCACTCTCTCTCCCTCATAACACCCAAGTTTCCCACAAAGTGAGTGTCTCTTTGCCACAGACTGGTTGTCAGAGGAATTTATATTGTTCCTGCCCAACAAATTCAAAATCTGTTCATAGAGAAAACATACTGAAATAATTAAGATGTTTTCAAAAATTAGTCTCTTATACTGAAAAAGGCTGCAAAAACAAAAACAATAAACAGTAATACTGTAAAATATTATTACAATTTAAAATAATTATTTGAATACATATTTTATATAATAATTATTGTATTAAAAATTATATATATTATATATATATATATATATATATATATATATATATATATATATATATATATATATATATATATATATATATATATATATATATATATATATATATGTATATATATATATATATATATATATATATATATATATATATATATATATATATATATATATATTTCATTATATATATTCTTTTAAATTGTAATAATATTTCATAATATCATCAAATAAATGAAACCTTTTTGAGCATTGAGCATTGTTAGACTTCTCAAATCAGAAAATCTTAATTCAAACGTTTGATCTGCAGTGTATGTCAAATGTTATGTGTATAATTGAATGTCTTCACATTAAAGAAATAATTTTGTATTGGTGATTTACCTTGCATGAGGAGTTATATGTGCTCTTGATCTTTCTAATGACTGGACTCCCAATAAGAGAGAAATCACCTCTGCCTCTGAAATCTCCTGTCTGTTAAAGCAACACATAGTAAGCATGCATTCTTTGTAAATTCACTTAAATCCTGTTTCAAATTGCAACAGATGTCAAATAAATCATTAAAATGTACTTCATTTTCTATTCCTTTATCATGGCAGCTGGCATTGTCGTATAGTCTCTCTATGAATGTGGTTGTTGTCCATTTCCACCAATCGTCATGCTTTTGGATGGAGTAAAACGAATTTTGCAGACTCCTGTTTATATGAAAATAATGTTAGCACTCAGTAATAATCATCTCAAGTACTGTGGTTATTTGAGAATGTCTTTATTTACTTTGTGAAATGAGTTTTGATAGCCTGATTCAAATGGTACTTGTCATTGGCAGACTTTCCATAAGTCACAAATAGAATTGTCGATAGCATGATTAGGTGTAACATCAAATCCCTGTTGAAGCAAAAGTGTATTTTTGGGGTTTGAAGGTAGAACGTTATAAGAAATAATTAAGAGTTGAGGCTGATCAAATAGTAAGACCTTGTGGTTTTGTAAAGGAGAGTCTGTTTCTTGATCTGGCCTCTCACACACTTCAACTCTATTGAATTCGGTGGCCGCACTAGACGCAGATACCTGGCTCTCTGACGGGCAGCGAGCACCTGCTCATCAAACATAAGGCAGAGTAATGCAAACTTGATTATTATCCAATCTTAAGTTCTCTTGCAATTCCTCTAAATCAGTGGTTCTCAACCAGGGGGACTCAGCAAACTTTAAAAGGTGCCTCAAGATGACTTGAATGAGTCATTAAGCCAAATAATAATTTTTTTAAATGGTTAATTCACTTCCTCAATTTTTTTCTTGAAAAAACTGGATACTGTATATGAGGAAGCTCATTTGTGTGATTTCTAGACCTGGAAAAGTCATGCAAATGAACAAAATCTTATTATAATGAATCCTTTTTATAATGAATATAAATATGTATATGTTGAGCTCTAAAATATTTTATAGTAGAAATTGTGAGTAAAAAAAAAAAAAATCCTTACCCTGAATCTGGAGAAGTCATAGGTCAAATATTGTTGTGGACAATAGGGGCCCTGGAGTCAAAAAGGTTGAGAACCACTGCTCTATCAGTGTGATAGAAACATGTTTACATGATTTTACCTTTTCAAAATGGGACTGCTGGTATTTGCTAACCAAGACATTCTCAATTTTTTGGTCCCCGTGTTTCAATAACTCAGTGACAGGCTCGGTTATACTTAGACTGTGGAACCAGTTTGGCCTCTTTCGATGTAGCAGAGACACCATGGTAGCAATTATGAGTATCTGTATGAGGAAATAAAAATGTAAAACAGTTTTTAATACATATAGATTTTTTAAGGGCGTGTTCAGACCCATAGATCGTTTGCTTTGTTCCGAAACAGGGACTTAAATTGTTACAGTGTTGCATTTTCTTCTTGGTTCGGTTCGCTTTCACAAGGCAATATTTCAAAGCATAACAAAATGTGTTTATGCAAGTCACATTTGAGTAAAGCTGCCCTCTTATTGGTCAGAATTTCCTCTGCATCAGAGTCTCATCTCCCATTCCCTTTAAAAGCTAGTTGCGCTTGCACCATGGTGGATTCACAATTTACATGGCGGAATTTGTGAGCAGAAAGACCGAACTCTTCTCCAGAGAGGAATCCTTTTATTTTTTATATTTAAAAATGTGTGTGTGCTGCTACGTGTGTTTGTGCGCCCTGTGTGTGTAACAAGTAGAGTGTACGCACGTTGTGCACCTGCCTATAGGAGCATATTACTAATGTGCCCTTTAAATAACACCATTTACTTTAGACCAGGTTTTTGTTGGTCAATGGCGCAGTTGTTTTCAGTTGCCTCAAAATAGCAACACGCCAACGATGCGCCTGAACACACCTCGTTTTCAGACTAGCACGCCCATGAGTGAACAGATGGGCGTGAGTGCATTTGCTATTTAAACGTGGCCCTGGACGTGAAAATGATATCTGCGTTGGAAACTAGCAAAAAACACTTTGCACCTGCGTTGCATTGCGCTGGGTGTATGATAGGGCCCGAAGAGTTGCTCTTTGGTTTTCAAATAACACATTTCCTGTTATGAATTATGATACCACTTCGTTGGTCCGTTGGGTCAGATTGCTTTCTCACCTTAACCGCACCACTCCAGAGTCTGTTTGCAATCAGGCCTAGACCACCTGGTTCGGTCGATCTCGGAGCAATTGTTTTGGTGAGGATCCGAACGTGATTGCTGTGTTCATATTTGCCTAAATGAACTGAACTAAGGGAGAAAACGCACCAGGTTCCGAAACAAATGCTCTAAATGAGCCAGGTGTGAAAACGCCCTAAGATCCAAGAACAGAACTTGGGTCAAATATTAATTTGAAACCATGTACATCCATCTTGATGGATGACGCCAGGGGCAGTTATAGGATTTGTGTGTGCGGGATCAAGATGATTTACCATTGCTGGATGCAGCACAAATCCACAGCAGACCAGAGAAAAGAAAACAGAATGAGCCCACAGAAGAGTCTTTGTTTTGCTGAACCTGTATGGTAACAAATTTAAATCCTAATTTTCATATATTTGGGAAAGAAATATTGTGACAAAGACCAAAAGAATATAGTAGTACAAAGGATCACCCACTTTACTCCAAGAGTTCCCGTGATGACGACGCATGTAATAGAGAGAGTCAAGCAGAGGATCCAGCCCACGTAATAACACCAGGATTGAAGACTTTGGATTCTACCACCACAAACCTGCTGCTTCTCTAGGATATCTGTGTACAAAAAAACATGAAAATAGCGTAAAGGAGAAAAAAATGGTCATAAGTCTTTTACCATACAATACCATTCAAAAGTTTGGGGTCATATTTTTGGTAGGGTTTTTTAATGTGTTTGAAAGAAGTCTCTTATGCTCACCAAGGCTGCATTTATTTCATCAAGAATACAGTAAAAACAGCAATATTGTGAAATATTATTACAATTTAAAATAACTTTTTTTCTATTTTAATATATTTAAAATATAAAAATATATTTCATTTATTCCCGTGATGGAAAAGTTTAATTTTCAGCATCATTTCTCCAGTCTCCTTCAGAAAGCATTCTACAAACCCGATTCCAAAAAAGTTGGGACACTGTACAAATTGTGAATAAAAACAGAATGCAATGATGTGGAAGTTTCAAATGTCAATATTTTATTCAGAATACAACATAGATGACATATCAAATGTTTAAACTGAGAAAATGTGTCATTTTATGGGAAAAATAAGTTAATTTTAAATTTCATGGCATCAACACATCTGACAAGGCCATGTTTCCCACTGTGTGGCATCCCCTCTTCTTTTTATAACAGTCTGCAAACGTCTGGGGACTGAGGAGACAAGCTGCTCAAGTTTAGGAATAGGAATGTTGTCCCATTCTTGTCTAATACAGGCTTCTAGTTGCTCAACTGTCTTAGGTCTTCTTTGTCGCATCTTCCTCTTTATGATGCGCCAAATGTTTTCTATGGGTGAAAGATCTGGACTGCAGGCTGGCCATTTCAGTCCCCGGATCCTTCTTCTACGCAGCCATGATGTTGTAATTGATGCAGTATGTGGTCTGGCATTGTCATGTTGGAAAATGCAAGGTCTTCCCTGAAAGAGACGACGTCTGGATGGGAGCATATGTTGTTCTAGAACTTGGATATACCTTTCAGCATTGATGGTGCCTTTCCAGATGTGTAAGCTGCCCATGCCACACGCACTCATGCAACCACATACCATCAGAGATGCAGGCTTCTGAACTGAGCGCTGAGAACAACTTGGGTTGTCCTTGTCCTCTTTAGTCCAGATGACATGGATCAAATTTTGATTCGTCTGACTACAGAACAGTTTTCCACTTTGCCACAGTCCATTTTAAATGAGCCTTGGCCAAGAGAAACGCCTGCGCTTCTGGGTCATGTTTAGATATGGCTTCTTTTTTGACCTATAGAGTTTTAGCCGGCAACGGCGAATGGCACGGTGGATTGTGTTCACGACAATGTTTTCTGGAAGTATTCCTGAGCCCATGTTGTGATTTCCATTACAGTAGCATTCCTGTATGTGATGCAGTGCCGTCTAAGGGCCCGAAGATCACGGGCATCCAGTATGGTTTTCCAGCCTTGAACCTTACGCACAGAGATTGTTCCAGATTCTCTGAATCTTTGGATGATATTATGCACTGTAGATCTCTTTGCAGAACTCTTTGCAATTTTTCTCTGAGAAACTCCTTTCTGATATTGCTCCACTATTTTTGGCCGCAGCATTGGGGGAATTGGTGATCCTCTGCCCATCTTGACTTCTGAGAGACACTGCCACTCTGAGAGGCTCTTTTTATACCCAATCATGTTGCCAATTGACCTAATAAGTTGCAAATTGGTCCTCCAGCTGTTCCTTATATGTACATTTAACTTTTCTGGCCTCTTATTGCTACCTGTCCCAACTTTTTGGGAATGTGTAGCTCTCATGAAATCCAAAATGAGCCAATATTTGGCATGACATTTCAAAATGTCTCACTTTCAACATTTGATATGTTATCTATATTCTATTGTGAATAAAATATAAGTTTATGAGATTTGTAAATTATTGCATTCCTTTTTTATTCACAATTTGTACAGTGTCCCAAATTTTTTGAAATTGGGTTTGTAATATGCTGATTTGCTGCTCAATAAACATTTATTATTATCAATGTTGAAAACAGTTGTGCTGCTTAATATTTTTGTTAAACCCGACACAGGATTCTTTGATGAATAGAAAGTTCAAAAGAACAGCATTTATTTTGAAATAGAAATAATTTGTAACATTATAAATTAATCTTAAAAAAAAATCTTACTGACCCTAAATGTAATTTTAAAACTATATAAATTATAACTATATAAAATAAAATAAACATTTTTTAATTAAAAATATAAATATCATTATAGTATAGTAATACTTAAATTTTTATCATAATATTTACAAACCTGCAGAGGTGTGTGATTTTAAATCAGTCTTATTCCTTTTGCATTTATCATGTGATCTGTTGTTGACATCAGGCATAGAGTCTTCCACAGTCTCTAAGATGGTGTCAGGGTCCTCTTGCAGTTTTGACGTAGATGAATCCTGAGTGCCATACTGCAGGTCACACCATTTGCATTGTCTTTAGTAATGTAGACTAAAATTATTTAAGTGTAAAGCATATTCAGCTGAGCATATAAAGCATAACATAAGCATATTTAATTTATCTGTACATTATACCTTATACTCTTTTTTCCAAGAGCTGTGAGTCCAGTGGGAAACTGTATTCCAGGACAGATACGATTCAAATGTACAATCATTCATTAGAAGTGCATCATGGTGATCTGTGAAACAGACAAACCAATAGAAAGTGTCTTGCATAAAACTATTTTGAATGATGAGTGGAGTGAGACATTATAACATACCTTCTACAGAGTAGACATCAGGCACCTTGACCTTATACTGCTCTCCAGACACACTATGGGACATGGTCTAAAACGGATACAGGAAAATCAGTAGCATATAAAAACAATAAGTAATATGTAATAAATATAGTTGTCTGAATTATTGCCTCCAGTAGTTTCAAATTTTAACTGTGTGGCAAGAAGAAACTGGGGGACAATTTCAGGCAGCCTGGGAATTCTAACCTTACTGACACGGAACACCAGGGACACCAGACCCCCTACCGGCATCACAGCAAGAACACTGAAAAGGCCTGTTACCATGGAAACCGGTGAAACATCAATAAGGCCCATCTCTAAGAAGCACTGCCCATTGGTGTACAGAAAAAAGACATGTCTGAATACTGTGAAAATGAAACACAAAATCATACATCTGTTGACAGTATTTGTTGACATGTATTGATTTCTGTGCTGAACACCTGTTCTTCCAAAAGATTTATGAGCACTGCGCTGACGCACATGTAGCCCTGCAGGAGCAGCAGACACACACTCCAACGCTGAGTGTGCGTGTGAGAGCTGAATGACGGACGGCTGTACACAGACAGCCACGGGTGAAAGTCCTCCAGGTATTCTGTGAGTTTCAAATATAGAAACTTTCTCGAATGCACAGGGAAAAATACAAGACAAGACCATTTTTTGTTAGGTTGTATTAGACATATTCAAAGAAAAAATAATATCATAATTTTAAGTGGATATGACAAATTATATAATTAATCGTGTTTGTATTGTGGCAAAAAAAAAACAACAACACTATATTTAGATTTTCTCTACATATTTTATATTATATTATTATTGGACAGCATTCATCATGATATAAGAATGAAAGGAAGGAGAAAATAAAATAATACATAAATACAGGTTCACACGTCCACAGATTCTCCTCAAGAATGTGTTCTCTCACCCTTGCTCTACATTTACCCATATACACTAACAATTGTGTGAGCAAACATCATTTTAAAATTGATGCTGATTATACTGTTATTGTTAGTTTGCTGACTAAGGATGGGAATTGTTATGGTCCAGTGGTGAATGATTTTATGACATGGTGTGACAGTGCCTTTTTGCAAGTAAACGTAAAAAGAACAGATATATGGTAATTGATGTTAGATCTAGTGCTTTGCCTCCTCAACCAACTAGAGTGAATGGTCAAATGGTGGAATGGGCTAGCAGTTACAAGTACCTTGGACTTATCACTGATAACAAGTTGCGTTTTAATACTTATGTTGAAGCAGTATGCAAAAAAGGCCAGCAATGGTCTTCGCGTCTCTCTGCTTTTAATATAAGTAGGACTCTTATGTACTATAAATCTTATATTGAATCTGTACTTTGCTTCTCTATATGCTGTTGGTATATGGTAATGTACATGTTAAAAATCAAAACTCATTGAATGGCATTGTCAACCAAGGTAGTAAGATTATTGGCATTAGGCAGACTGGGTTATCAAATATTTTTGAACGGTTTGTCTTATAGAAAGCTAGAGCTATTCTTGCAGATTGTACTCATCCATTGTTCCATGAATTTAAAATGCTTCCTTCTAGTATACATTAGAGTACACTGCTTGCAGAATTATTAGGCACGTTGATTTTCTGATTATATTTGTTTTCCAGGCACATACCAATTCCAAACCACATTAATCCTGTTAACTAATTAGTAATCATTTTTAAGTGATATATAATTGTTCATGAAGGCTGGAAATGAAAAACACCTTATATTCAGGTGTGTAGAATTATTAGGCACATTTTCTTTTACAGAAAAGACACGTTAACTGCAAAAGAATTAAGGTGAAGAATTAAGTGTGAAACCATCAGGAACCCTCTAGTCTCCAGCGCCACCATTGTACAGAACTGCAACCTACCTGAAGTCTCCAGAAGTGCATGGTGTCAGGATCTCAGAGACTTCAGTTAGGTAAAGAATCCTAAAACATGACCAGCACTTAAGAAGAATCACAAGCGGAAGTGTTGTGAAATACATGAAGAAGTGTTGTGAATACAGAAGACTGTCTTTATAGACAGATAGGACCAGCACCACATCCTCTCGTACCACTGTTTGAAGAATTCATCTTCCAGAATCTGGCAGTAAGTTTTGGGAGTTCATTTTTAGTCCATCTCTGGAAAACGGACTTCAGGATAGGAGATGGGAGACTTACTGCCAGATTCTGGAAGATGAATTCTGTCTATAAAGCCTAGTCTTCATGTATTTTACAACACTTCAGCTTATGATTCTTCTGGAAAATGGTGGCACTGGAGACTAAAGGGTCCCTGATGGTTTCACACTTAATTCTTCACCTTCATTCTTAATTCTTTTGCAGTAACGTCTCTTTTCTTCGCCACCTGTTTTTGTCTGACCCCGCTGACCCAATGAGCATTTCACTGTCTATTGGTCATGCCTTAACTGCAATGTCTAGTATTGCATTAGTGTTGTATCTTTCTCAAGGGCATTTAATCATTTTTGAATTTTAAGTCTGAGTTAAATCTCTCTTTTTTTGGCTCATTTTATCTGTAAACGAAAATGTGCCTTTGCAGCCTTCATGAACAATTATACATCACTTATAAATGATTAAATACAAAATTAATAGTAGTTATTAGGATTAATGTGGTTCAGAATTGGCAAAATGTGCCTGGAAAAAAAAATATGATCAGAAAATCAACATGCCTAATAATTCTGCACGCAGTGTATGCCTAAACTAAACAATCGGTATAGACATTCTTTCATTCCCATTGCTGTAAGGCTTTTAAACTTGTAAGATGTCAGAATGTTGTGTTTGCTGTTTGTGTTATGATATGGTTATACACTTTATGCTGGACCAAAAATTGCCCTTTGGGCTCATAATAAACTTTGAACTTGAACTGATTGATAGCTACAGTATACACCGTATTGTGCCAAAACATTTTAAACTTAAAGTATATATTACTGCCTTAAAGTTTTAAACAATATTTAGGGGAAAAAATAAGTAGTGTCAAAATTTAATCTTTTTCAAACGCATTGTATCAAGCTGAGACTTGATTCAACTTTGAGTGATAATGACAGGAATGATTATTTTATTGATAAACAAATGCTGCTGTAACAAAGATGAAAATATTACATGTATTTAAATGCTGTAGTCAAAATTAAACAGACCAAGATGTCCTTTACTTAAAGGGACAGTACACCCAAAAATGAAAATAATTTACTCACCCCAAATATGTATGTCTTTCTTTCTTCTGCTGAACACAAACAAAGATATTTTGATATGTTTGAATGCTGTTTACTTAAACAGTTTCTGTTCCCATTAACTTCTATTGTATGGACAAAAGTAAATGGGAATCAAAAATTCTTCAAAATATCTTTGTGTTCTGCAGAAGAAAGAAAGTCATACAGGTTGAGTATGACATGAGGATGACAGAATTTTCATTTTTGAGTGGACTATCCTTTTGTAAAAACACTGCACAGACACAAAAATAGCCATGTATAGCTGTATATCATTACACTGTAAAAACATATTTAAAAAGTAAGTTACCTGGTTGCCTTAAAATTTTGAGTTCATTGAAATTAAAAATTTGAGTTAATACAATGAATATTTTTGAGAATTGACATCACCCTTTATTCAAATAGTATTAAAAGATTTTGTAAGCATATTATGTAATTGTTTTATTTGTTATAATGTAGTGAAACATGCCAAATTGTGCTATTTTCATGATTTGTCACAACATATTTTTTATTTATATTTTTATTTTATTTAATCATAATTTATGTGATTCAGATACAATAATATTTTGAGTTTTTATTTATTAAGCCTATTTCCTTCATTGTATTAACTCTTTTTTATTTCAATGAACTCAACATTTCAAGGCAACCAGGTTACTTACTTTTTTAAGTTAAACCAACAATATTTTTTTACAGTGTAACAACATGGGGGTTCACCTGTTTAAATGTCAGGCTGCATTCAGAAGCAGCTAAACTCCTCTCCACCCTTCCATCTCCCTCATCCACTGCCAGCCAACACTGGCCCAGGAAGAACCAGCTGGACCCCTGCACCAGGTCTTTTACCACCACATGGCTCAGGTACCAGCTGGGAGATGAACCTCCATTATCATGCCAAAGGTGCACCTTCCATACTTGACCCAGACTCTCTGGCGAGCTGAATAATGAAAGTTAAATAAAGTTATGATAAAAAATTTTTTTTTAAAAATAACAAATTAGACAATTAAAGTAGGTTTAAGTTAATGGTTGGCTGTATTGTCTCAATAATGGTAAATGTGCAAAATGAGCATTTACCTCAGAATAAAAGTGTTCCTTGAGTTGCATGTAAAGCGTTTGGAGTCAGAGCTGCTGAGTTCCCTGGTTTGAGAGACACCATCATCTCCATATAGAACAATGTGAACCTGACAACATTATACAAATAAAGATTCAGAAATCGATTACAACGTATATAATGCATGCAACTTGCAATATGCATTTACACAATGCAGCAACGGTTACAATGATTTATACCTTTGCTGTCATTCTGGTTCTAGATCTAAAGCCTGTATCTATGGTGACAGCATAGATGAATCTGTCTGAGGGATTGTTTTCTGGAAGCAGGAATGAGCCTGTAGTTTTCTGTTTGGAAACATCAGCCTTCCTGCAGAAGACCAACACTACCACATATAGAGCCAGGAATATTACTGACAAAATGATCAGTGTGTAGTTGGTTTTGGAGCTGCAAAACAGGGGGAGAATATGTGTAAGTGTACGTTAAAAAGTAACCATATTCAGATCTCATAAATTTGGAGAGAGGCATTGCAGGTGTACTGGATAAATTGTGAAACATCTGCAGAGTTGAAGCTGCTTATGATGTTCTCATGCGATACTGCAAATGATGCCAGGTGGCTGCAACTGGAAAAAAAAGGATCATCAGACACATTTTTTGTTATTTTTATTAGTGCATGGGGCCACATAATATTGGCTATACAGAGCAATTGATTGGCACAGTAATTGATATTAAAGAATGCTATTAAGAATTCATTTATAATCTATTTGTTACAAACCAATTTGTACCATTTAATGCCATTACTACAACATTTGAGGTATACAAGATCAAAATACATGAGACTTTATTTTTGTCTTACCACTAGATGGAGCATTTATTGTATAATCCATACCTGCAGTAGATCTTGTCTGGGGAAGCACCACCATGAGAAAAACAACCCCTGGGCTTCCACTCCTTCACACCATCCCAGGAAAGACACTCCACAGATTCGATGCTAAGTGTGTAGTTCACAGCTCTGGCAATGTACTTGTTACAAGGGCTTTTATCATAGTCTGCACTGAGAAGCATCAGGTAGACAGCACCAGTAGCTGGAGATAAAAAGTAAATAATAATTATTATTATTTGAAAACATGGTAATTAATCTAATATATATATATATATATATATATATATATATATATATATATATATATATATATATATATATATATAATAATAAATATATTATTTCAATTTAATGTACTATATATATATATATATATATATATATATATATATATATATATATATATATATATATATATATATATATATATATATATATATATATATAGTTTAACATTCATATTTAATCTATAGAAATTCTTTTTTATTATTTCATTTTTTCATATCTTCAAAAGTTGTCTATTTTGTGTCAAATACAATAATGTATGGGCTAAAATGTTTAACCAAACCATGCAAATAGGATTGAGGGAGGAAGATATGAGCTGTCTGTCCTTTCCAGTGATATATTTTCTGTTCGTTGTACTTATTGGGTGTTGGCTGCTCGTACATCCTGTGAACACACGTTATATTTAATATAATTGTTGAGAAGACTGAAGACTATCACTGAAATGCAGCAATGTCGTCACCTAAGCAGCAGCAGGATGGGAAAGGGGCGTTCAGCTGGCCTGTTAAACTGCACAGTGATCTGAAGGGCTCTCTGAAGGGTCTGTGACGTGATGTTGAACTGGTGACTGTTCACCTGACTGCGCAGAAGAGTGAACTCTGTATGTCTGTTCTGCTGGATCAACCATAAACACAAATCAGAGTAACCAATTATAGAGGAAAACTAATTGTAATCAAACAATAAAAAAAATATCTACGTTTGTTTTCTTTTTTCTCTGGAATTCAATGGTAACTGGTGTGGATATATGTCGGACTTTGATTTCCTTCCTAGTGGTGCAGTTGTAGAGCCGAATGTCTGCTGTCTCTCCACTGAACTGTAACATCACATTACATTAGAGTGTAATTTGCTTCGCAGAGCAAAGTGTGTGTTTTCTCAAATTCAGCCATGCATTTATAGTGTACCTGCATGGTTCTGGAGCAGCGGAATGGGCTCTGCCTGTACACTGTGAGCCAGGTAATGACGCAGGGCTTGTGCTGGCTATTGCTGCTCCATTCCTGAAATTGCATCCTGAGAAAATCAGTGAGGTGGAACGTAGTGAGACCAAATGTTTTCGCCATAGAATAAGGCTGGCCATCCTTCCAGGCTAACACTTTCATAAAAGTAGAGTTCACATTGTACTGCAAGACATTGCTGGATAGCATACAATCCTGCAAACAAAATGTACAAGGTTAATATCACAGAATCTCAGAAGATATCTATTTATGCCACACTGATAATAAAAATAAAATTAAAATACTACATTACATTCAAATCTACAGTTTACAACACAGACATAGCTATAATAATCAGATCAAATGAACTGATCACATGGTGGATTAAACAAAAATGCATTTTAATCAGGACATTTCAAAGGACTTAATCCAGCTAACAAAAATACATTCTAAGAACGTTTACTAACATTCCCATTAAGTTATGAAAGCATTATTTCTCAACATTCAAAACATACATTTTTATGCATTAAAAAATCTTGGTTATGAGAACCTTAAGAAAACATTCCATTTTATAATTCTGCAAACATTATGGGAACGTTACTTTTGAATGTTTTCTGAACACTCTGAAGCAAGTACACTGGTTATGCTGGGTTAAAAACAACCCAAGTTGGGTTGAAAATGGACAAACCCAGCAAAACGGTTGGGTTAAATGTTTGCCCAACCAGCTGAATAGTTTTATTTAACTATTGGTTAAAATTACTATATGGCTGGCTTAAAATAAACCCAAAATAGGTTGGAAATCAGGCAACAAATGAGGCAACAATAATAATCAAAAGGTGAACATTTATTAATAAGCTATTTAATACATGTTTAGTGCTAATTATTATTCATTAAACATATTAATAATGTTAATTTATTGAACATATTACATTTTTTCATTTCTAACATACTTTGGGTTAATTTTAAGCAAGCAATACAGTCATTTTTAAACAATAGATGAGTTAAATAAAACTACCCAGAAGGTTGGGCAAACATTTAACCCAACCACTGGGTTAAAACAACCCAATTGCTGGGTTTGTCCATTTTCAACCCAACTTGGGTTGTTTTTAACCCAGCATTTTGTGGAGTCTTGCAAACGTCCAACTAAGATGAGTGAATCTTAGAGAATCTAAGAAAGACGCTCCATGAATGATGTATAAATAATGGCTTTGTGCTATGGAATTATTAAACATTATTAAACACCAGACAGCTTTGAACAAACATTCTACTAAGCTAATAGTTCACCCAAAAGAAAATTCTGTCATCATTTACTCACCCTGAAGTTGTTCCAAACTTGTATGAATTTCTTTGTTCTGCTGAACACAAAAGAAGATATTTAAAAAATCCATAGTATTTTTTCCCCTACTACATAAGTCAATGGGGTCCAGTCAATGGGTAAGAATTTCATACAAGTTTGGAACAACTTGAGGGCGAGTAAATGATGACAACATTTTAAGGTGAACTATCCCTTTAACATTACAGGAAGAACATTTGCTCATAACTTTGAGGGAATGTTGCCAGAACATTCTGAGAACGGTCCCTGTTAGCTGGGAATTCATTCAAATTTTCTGGTGCTTTTCAGCTTTTCAAACAGAAAAAAATATCAGCAGGACATGTTAATATCATGTCGTTTTGTAAACTAACACATCAGCATTGCATTAGGGATGCCTCTCTTACCAGTACTAAATTAGTGATGGTGTAAAGCACTTTGTTTATAAGCTGGTGTCCTGGTCTGGAAGAAAGCATGGGAGCCTCCAACACACCAGACAGGAGAGATACCAGTGCATTCACCATCCCAATGTCCAGTATATGGCCTGCTGGAGGCTTGGACTCATGTAAGAGCAGTGGGATGTTGTGAACGTGCTGGATTATTTCTTTGGCACTGTGAAATGTCACCTAAATCAGATATTAAATAATTAGCTAAATGTATAAAACAGAAAATAAATCCAAACTTGGGTTATACTCACCTGACTAGAGATTCTTATCAGATCAGTCAGCCTGTGAATGATTTCAGATAAATCTCTCTATAAAAAAAAACAAGAACAGAGTTAAATATAGATTTTTTTGCAAATGTTAGTCAGAGAATTTTTGTCTAGGTAAGACCTTGTCAGTGATAGACAGCTGACAGGTGGCTGAAACGAGGGCAGTGCGTGTGAGAGTCAGAAGCTCGACAGAAGACTCCGGGTCCAGACTCAAGCGGTTCAGCACCGTGGACAACAGAGAGATGTAGTTGATGATGTCTAGGTTGCTTCCAATCTTACTCAGACTGCTTAGGTTACCTATTCCATATATGTACCTGGAAGAAGGAATAAATGTCCTTTAAAATCATAATACAATAAATATGTGAGAATTAATTAATTGAGTAATTTTAGTGTCCGCACAGTTCTTGATCAGGGCTGGGCTGGGAGGATGAGTTTCTCTGAAAACTTGGAAGAACAGTCACTGTCACAGGACATGGTTTGGTCGCTGCTCCAAATCGGTTCTTTATTTCAATATAGACTGTAACTGTGGAAAAAAAGAGGTGTTCTGAGAATGAGAATAGATGAGATGTGGCTTGTTTGTGTGAGATCATAATAATGTAAATGTGAAATGATCTTGTCTGCTTTATTATGGGTTCTTTGTACCTTGGTAATCGTCACTGGGATCTCCACTAGGAAGACTAAAGTAATGTTGGAAATCCCTGCCTTCATAAAGGAGTTTCCTCTCAGTGTTTCCTACACTGAAACTGTACTCATACAAGAGATCCTGATCACAGAAACACAATTACATCAAGATCAGATCAAAGAAAAAAATTATGTTGAATAATACAAAATATGAATATGTTAAAAGGAGTATAAGGAAAAACCTAGACCTCTTTTCCAGAGGAACAGAAGACGCTAAAATGAGTGTGGATTTCAGAGCCTGTGTTGGGCTGCACTTGGCAGCTCATTCCCTCCGGAACAGCTTGTGTGTGGAAGAACAGCTGGCTTTTCCCCTGTAGCCGCTCCTCAGAACCTGACAAGGTGAGAAAAAGAGGAGTAAAAAATGCAAATAGCAATTGGCCAAAAGAAATACAAACATTGAATGCATTATTTATTCATTTGTTTGTTTCATTTTCATTTGTAATAGGAATACTTATTATGAATTTCCAAAATAAGATGGAAAACTCACTTGCAGATACTTCGAGCAAATAAAGACTCTTTGGTTTAAGCATGAAGGGTTTAAATGTGACGACTGAAGAAGATAATCCTAAAGGAAAAAGTAGACAAAGATAACCAAAGGTCCTTTTTACAATCCATATGAGTAAAATGAGTCAACTTAGTTTTATAGGAATTGATATGTAATTCAGAAGGTTTTGTGGCCTTATAATAAGCACTGTGAGTGCTCTCACATACCTGTGTGAGTGTAAGACTCAAACACAGGCTGATGAATGAGCTGTCTGTCCAGATCCAGCAGGGTCTTCTCAGAAACCGCTGGGGCAAGCAGGTTGGGGTCCACCAGATTATCACCCTCATTGTGATAAGAGTGAGGGAATGATCCTTCATTCCAACTAAATCCCATTGAATTGGTCCCTTTCACACACACACACACACACACACACACACACACACACACACACACACACACACACACACACACACAGTTAAACACACTACAACATTTAAATACTATAAATCATTATAGCTCTTTTGATTCAGAACATAAAAAACCTGTAGGTCTGCCGACTGGAACACCAGGATCAGCCTCTTCTATTCCAAAATTATAGTAATCATACTCTAAACAGCACCAAAAATATCATATGAGCATCAGGCATATTATTCAGTACTGTTCACTTAAATAAATATTTGTTTTTCTTAAGAGTAAAATACCTGGTTGGGAGGGACGATCGCCTGATATTGTCTCATAAATGTCTGTGTAAATCATGTCCTTAGTATGCAAGTCTGCAAATGTAGCAAATTAAGTTATTATTACATTTATTACATTTAAATTTTTCTTTATTTATTGCTATGATATTAATAATAATAATAATAATTATTATTATTATTACTACTAATAATAATATTTTATATTATATTATTATTGTTGTTGTTGCTATTATTAATAATAATACCACTAATAATAATTTATACTATTATTATTAGGTTGCCATAATGCATTGAGTTAGATAACTTATCTATTAAATAGTATATTTTTTCTCCACAAATTGCTTTTGCCTTTGGCTGAGCTCATCTTACTGTAAAATCGATTGTTAAATGTTGATTATCCAAAAACAATCTACCACCAGAGGGCGTCTAATCTCATTTTATTGCAATAGAAATCAGCTCTGTACAGAACCAATTTTGATTCAAGGCATTAAAGCAAAAACTTTACTATAATAGGTAAACTCTAAAAAATGCTGGGTTAAAAACAACACAAGTTAGGTTGAAAATGGACGAACTCATTCTGGGTTGTTTTAACCCAGCGGATGGGTTAAATGTTTGCTTAAAACAACCCGATCGCTGGGTTAAAACAACCCAATCGCTGGGTTAAAACAACCCAATTGCTGGGTTAAAACAACCTAATCGCTGGGTTTGTCCATTTTCAACCCAACTTGGGTTGTTTTTAACCCAGCATTTTTTAGAGTGTAATCTAATTCAAGTTTTAAAACGTTTACATAATTCATTATTTGACATGATTCTGACTATAAGACATGGTTACGATCATTCATACCTGAGATCACATCAAGCAATGACACCTTATCTGGGGCTGGTAAAGACCCATGATACTCCCACTGACCCCCAGACAACTCTGTTTCCTCAGGGAAGGAAGGAAAGAGGGGTGGGTGCGAAGGTTCGATAGTTGGAAATGCCGCATGGTGGTACATGTTTGCACTGGGACTTTCAATTAGCGTGTGTATGTTAATGTTATGGTGTTTCCTATGTATCATTGAAGTCAGAGTATCTTGTGTAACTGGGGCTGTAAGGACAATATCTTTAGATAAAAGATAAGGAGCCAGAGATAAGCCTATATCTGGAACGGAGGGATCAGTAAAATGGGCTGGAGTGCTGGGTGTCACAGCAGGCTGGGAGAAATGCAAGCTCTCCTCCATTTTAGAGGGTAAACCTAGATCCATACTACCGCAAAATGGAACTGAAAGAAAGAGCAAGAGCAATCAAAAAACACAAACTATTGGTCACAAAATCTTGGTCAATATTAGATGACTGTCTTTCTGAATGACTGTACTTACCCTCTTTAACGGCTTTGCTTGAGGCATTAACAAGATAAAGTGTCCAGTGATAGGTGACATTTTTTGCATTGAAACCACAGTCATCACAGAGAGCAGAGACAGAAAACTGCTCATTCCAGTTCACTGGATTTCCACTGCAGTCTTTACAAGACATATGAATGTTGCTACAGAGAATGAAAACAATATGATTCATTACATGCATGATATACAGCACACTATATTGCATTCATTTTTTTATCCATTTAAATCTCACCTGGCACGTTTTGATGTTACAGTGATGAACATCTCAGATGAAGAAGATTGATGTCCACTGTACACAGTGTGAGTGAATTTAAGCAGGTCAAAGTCAGGTTTCAAGGCAAGAGCGGGAAATGTAAGCACTGCTGAAGTGGTCACGATGTTCCTGTTAAAACAGCTGCTCTCTTCTGTGTTTACTGGCCTGCATGTCCAGCTGTAACTAAAACAAAAACAAAACATTTATGCAAAAATTACAGACTGTAATCAATAAATATACACTGTCACATACCTTAAAGTATTATTGGGGAAATCTGGGTCATGTGATTTTCGCCCATCCAGATTAACCATAATGCCGCTCCGACGACTGATGAAAATATTTGTGGCTTCACTGATGACACTGACAGGATGACTGCGCACCACTTCAATTAAAACACTGTAGTTGCTGTACACCACATTATTGGATACCTGGACCTTTGATGTTGACAACAACAACAGTATTTCCTCATGTCATTATATTAGGGGTGTAACAATATATAGTGTCACAATATATCGCAACATAAAAAAGCAACAATATGTATTGTGGATAGTGACAATCTGTACTGTGTATAGTTCACCCAAAATAAAAATTACTGTGTGAGAAAAATGTCAGGTTCACAGAGTTTTAGTGTCAGTACAGTAATTCTGTTTCTGTATTTTCAGCATCAGAATCATGAATATTTTTATTCTGGTGTCACCATTGTCTTGTGCATTGAGTTTCCACCCCCAATGTAATACCAAATTTAGCATTTTAATCAACATTTTTTGTTAACCTTTAATCATATGTCTTAGAGTCTCACAATAATATTGCATCGTGAGTTCAGTATCGTGATATGTATCAAATCGTGACATGAGGGTATCATTACATCCTTATAATATGCATAAAAAAATGTAGAGAAGATGAGGAGGAGCTGAAACAAGTGAAAGCAGGCAGTTACCTCATGCAGCAAAAACTGTTTTCAACATTGATAATAATAACTGTTTCTTGAGCAGAAAATCAACATATTAGAATGATTTCTGAAGGATCATGTGACACTGAAGACTGGAGTAATGATGCTGAAAATTCAGCTTTGACATCACAAGAATAAATTACATTTTAATATATATTAAAATAAAATTCATTTTAAATTGTAATATTCACAGTATTACTGTTTAGATTGTATTTTTGATCAAATAAATGCAGCCTTGTATGACGAGCATAAGAGACTTAGCATATTAAATGCAGAATTTGAATTATCTGGATCCTAAGCAAACAGAAAAGTGACAAAAGGACATTACCTTTGCAATAGCTTTATATGTTCCATAATGAAGGAGGTATTTTGGAAGATCAATATACTGCCGTCCCGTGTCTATGTGTGGGAGGAGTAGCTGTCGTCCGCACGGCTCATATACAGTCCATCTATACAGGAGACCTCTGGAGACATTACACTGAATCTGAGCCTCAAATGTCACAGCAAGATGGACATTTTGATACCGCCACACCTGTAAGTATGCAAGCAAAATCTATTTAGCATATACACAGCCAGTCAAAAGTTTGGAATAATTAAGATTTTTAAGTCTCTTATACACACACCAATGCATTTATTTGATAAAAATACAGTAAAACAGTAATGTTGTGAAATATTATTAGAATTTAAAATAACTGTTTTAAATTTTAATATATCTTAAAATGTAATTTATTCATGTGATGGAAAGCTGAATTTTCAGCATCATTACTCCAGTTTTCAGTGTCACATGATCATTCAGAAATGCTCAATTTTGGTGCTCAATTATAATTCATGGTTTTTATTATCAATTTTGAAAACTCTTTTGGCTGCTTAATATTTTTGTAGAAACCAAGATACTTTTTCCAGGATTCTTTGATGATTAAAATGTTGAATGAACAGCATTTATTTGAAATACAAATCTTTACTGTCAATTTTGATCTATTTAATGAGCCCCTGTTAAATAAAAGTATACATTTCTTTATTTTGTATTAACCCCAAGCGTTTGAATGGTAGTATATCACAGGTTTCCACAAAAATATTAAGTAGTAAAAATTGATAATAATAATAAATGTTTCTTGAACACCAAATCATCATATTAGAATGATTTCTGGAGGATCGTGTGACACTGAAGTCTGGAGTAATGATGCTGGAAATTCAACAGGAATACATTACATTTTAAAACATATTAAAATAGAAAACTGTTATTTTAAATTGTAATAATATTTCACAACTTTACTGTTTTTACTGTATTTTTGATCAAATAAATGCAGCTTTGGTGAGGAAAATCTTAATTATTCCAAACTTTTCACCAGCAGTGTATATATAGATAACTTTTTGTTAGTAGTGTAACTTTTTGTTTGTGGCATATTGAAAACTGTACCTGTATTTTATTTGGGCCCATGTTTTTCACCGGAGGAGGCTGACATGATTCTTCAACGACAAAGATGTGCCCTGTTAAAGAGGCTGAGCTCACTAAGTTGGACATAATAACCTCTAATATGTACTCTCCAGTTCTATAGAAAAATAAAAATATATTCACATTTACAGAAAGTAAATCAAACTTAAAAAAAAAAAAAACTTTAAAATGGCTAGAAACCAACAATTATGACTGAGAACAAGATTTTAATGTCTTCAGACATTATAATATTATAAAGATTTCTATTTCAAATAAATACTTTTCTTTTGAACTTTCTAATCAACAAAATAACTGTTTTCAACATTGATTTCAAAGTATGGTCTTTAATCTATTCAAGTATCATGTATCAAGTAAATGCAGCCTTGGTGAGCAGAAGAGACCTCTTTCAAAAACATTTTTAAAAATCTGCTATTTATATACACCCATATGTGACAAAAAAGGGAAGCCAGGAGGATACACTTTCTACCTGTTAAAGACATGATGCGCAGTGCTTGATCCATCGAGCTCTGTTCCATCTCCAAAATTCCAAAGATACGAGACATCAGTTCCTGAGCTGATCCGGCAGGTGAAGTTTACTGAACGGTTTGATAAAACTGAGGGACTGTACAGAAGCCTGTTGGGCTGCACAGATCTCTGAATCACAACAGGATAAACATCTGAGCTGATGGATGTGAGACCATTAGAGACACTGACCGTGACATTGTATCTGCAAAGACAGAGTACAAATGCAGTATATAGACAAGTATTGCTTCAGTAAAATCTATATAAAAAGGTTTTTTTCTAACTAAAATCTCTTTAGATTGTCTACGTGAAAATAGATTAAACAAAAAGCACTTGTCTGGGAGGTGATATCTCTTTTTGAAGATTCTGGATGTTGTTTTTATTTCTGGTCCATCCCCAAATCTCCAGTAAAAGTATAGAGAATCAGGCGCTTCTGTTACTGCTTCAAATGTGATGTCTGTCTGTGTTGCGTATGCCCGTTTGTCAGAGAAAATCCAAACAGCTGAAAAACACACACATACAAAGCAGAAAAGTATAAAATAGTGTTGATAAGTTAGGGAGTAGCTTTTCTTTATGAATGGACCTCACACCTTGCTTGTGACTGTCTGTGGATTTGGTTGAGGCTTTATCCTGCTGCTTGTCCTCTGTATCTGTGGGCAGAAGGGCACAGGATGGGATATCCTGATTTCTCTTGGACAACATGAGATTCAAGTATTCAGTCCCAGAGGGACATGCTCTAATCTGCCAGCTGGTAAAATGAGTGTAGATACTGTTCGTCATGGTCACATCTAAAAACACAAAGACATATGGTGGTTACAAAAGCTTATTCTGTTTCATTCTTCTCATATATCTGTAGCTCTGTAGGTAGTTCTGTCCAGTAAACATACTCAAATGGTACAATCCAGCAGAAGGTAATATTGCATCTATGTAGCAGGTGAAGTATCCATTGGCCGTAAGAGACATATTATGCAAGCCCCGAGGACCAGAGTTCCCATTAAAAGTAATGAAAATCGTGGAAATGTTTTGTTTGGTCAGATCTGGTATGCCTGGAAATATAATAAAAGGGATTACATTGCATTGTTTAGATTTTTGAGAAAATAAAATTGAATCTTTATTTAAGAAGTGTCCGATTCAATTTAAATAAATTTAATTATAAGCACAATTGAATTACAAGCGACTTAAATTGCACAAGGGTTGCTATGGCAAGGCTGACAACAACCTGAGACTTCCAGGAGGAGGGGCTTTCCAGTCTGCACCCTGTCAGTCAAAGCAGCAACAGTGGCATCATGAACAGAAGGCCCTCTGCTGCTGTACACTGCCAACCAGTCCGTCTCATTCCCATAAGGGACAAACTCAGAGGAGAAGCATCTGTAGGCAAGTAAAAACCAGACATGCTTTTCAATACAAAACACCAAAACTTGAATCAATGAGTAAGGAGTCAAACTCACAATCAAAATATTCTACACTCTAAAAATACTGGGTTGTTTCAACCCATGTTTGGGTCAAATATGGAGAAACCCAACCGTTAAAAAAAATTAATTAAAAAATTTAACCAACAGTTGGGTTCGTCCATATTTGATCCAAACATGGGTTGAAACAACCCAGCATTTTTGTTTATCAGAATCTGACATACATTCAATAAATCATGTTTTTCTTGGATGGTCTGAAATACACTCTAAAATATGCTGGGTTGTTTTAACACCAATTTGGGTCAAATATGGACAAACCCAGCCATTTTTCAATTCCATTTTTAACCCAACAGTCAGTTTTGTCCATATTTGACCCAAATTTGGGTCGAAACAACCCAGGATTTCTTAGATACACTGTGAAAGTAAAATTTTTATTTATTTATTTTTGCATAAAACAGAACATTTTACTTCCACCTTTACAATTAATTTAATAATGTTGCTATTATATTTTAAAGAATAATAACATTGTAGATTTTTTTTGTTTAGTTGTTTTTTATATATATATTTGCATTTCATTATATTTTATGTTGTAGCTGTTTATGATTATTGTAAGTAATTCAATTTAATTGTAAAAAACTAAATAATGGCATTGTGCTTGCCTATTCCACTACCTGTTTTACTACTTATGCTTTTATATTTAGCCTTATATTTTTTTTTTTTTTTTTTTTTTTTTAGTTGAATAAAATCAACTAGGTTAGGTAACAATCATATTTAGATTTACTATAACATTTCATTTTATTGTTCACATTTTAAGTTACCTGACAAAACATTTTACAGTGTAATTCACTAAGTGAAGAGTGTAGATAAAATGTAGGACTCTTACCCTTCACTGAAACACGGCTTGGAACATAGTGGACGCTTAGTTTCTTGATGGGTTGAGTCCAGTGAGCTACAGTTGTTGAATCCAATGTACCATTGAACAGCTGTAAAAAAGTGAAATTTGATATTATACAGAAACCTCCGTGTATCAAAATTGATTCCTCAGAGTTTCATCAAGGCCTTATTTGTCACGTGCAATTTCAGAGTTGCTACATACCATATCCCGAGTTTCCTTTAACATGTCTGAGAGCAAAAACAAGTAACAAAATCAAACAAAATACGGTCCGACAGAACAGAAACATCTTGGAATGTCTCTCGCCGTTATCGCGAAGGATTTCTTTTGTCTCCTTTAAGTCTCAGTGAACAGGTGAATAGGAGGCGTGCCTGTTCCTGACTGACAGTTGCATTTCCAAATTATCGATTGCAGTATGCCTTATGCCTTCGGTCAGAGATCCCTAATTATATTTCCTCCCTCTTTTATTGTAATGAATGTATCGTATTTTAAATACTTTTATATAATAAAATTGTATAGCTTTTTAAAATTCTAAAAATAGTTCATCACAATCTGGTCTGCATGCATTTAAGGGGACAAGGGAACGTTATCAAGAATCATTTGCATTATCATTTGAATTATTTTTTTAAATCCTCAGCTGATCATTAAGATCTAGTTCTTTGTATAAAAAGAAATGGAATGTTTTTCACAAGTGAGCATTACACCTTCAAAATGCAAATGCTGCTTCTGTAACTCGTGCAAACAATGACTGCGAGTTTCACACAGGATGAACAACACCTAGCCTATATGATAGGCTACATGCTCCTCCTTCAAACAGGAAACCGAACAGAATGAGAGAAGACTAAACAAAACAAAACAAAACAAAAAAATGTCGATAAATAATCCAAAATACTCCTAACATTCATGTGATGATCCCATAGCAGAAATTAGTGGAGATAGGCTATTCGGATGAGTGACGAAACAACCAGATGCAGAATATTTTTTATCAAGGCAATTCCGCTTGCTCTTCTCAGACCGTAGCCTATAGCAATAGAAATTGTGTATTCATGCTTGTGGTCCGTTTCAGAGGCAAACTCGTACGTTTGTTTACTATTTTTAAGACAGAGGATGTGAAAATGTCTGAGGTGAATGCATGTGTAGAGCCTGCTGAGTCTGACTGATCACATGCCAGTGATGTTTTTGGCTTCAAAGACTTTTCCGAGATGGACCACGTCAGGATTATTGAGAAATGGACATTTATAGGTGAGGCATGAACACATTGTTAGTGACCCACAACAGAACGAAAAGCCAACGGCTACGTCCCCCTGAGAAAACAGAACCTGCCACTTCACGTAGGCTATCCATGTTCCGCAGTGATGAATGAGAGCTGAAGTGGACCATTGACGCCAGGGTCACTGACGGCCAAGGGCACAATGGAAGACGGAGTTGAATAAAACCAGCTTTCAACGAGAGTAATCTCTCGTGTTGTAGACAATAACAGAAAATAAAATGTGGTTTTCGGGTGTGTATGGGTGCCAGCGCGCGCTGAGAGGACCGCGCCCCCTTGTGTTTACGTGTGTACCGTAGCTATAAGCCAAACAAATCGGCAATAAGCACATTTCCTATTAAACTTATCTTTTGTTCTTTCAATTATTTTCCAATTCGAAAACCCTCCTATTCAGAGATGTGTTTAATAGCCATATTCATTTACAAAAGTAGCACAGATGTTTATAGGCCTATAAAAGACGATAAATTAGGCCTAATATTTTTATAATTAGGCTACGTTCGTTTAAAAAGATAATAAAATAAATAAAACGTTTAAACAAAAGTTAATGCAAAATAAATTAAATAAGACAGTAAAACAAATATTTATAAATATTAGAATACGTTTCTTTAAAAAAAAAAAAAAAAAAAAAAAAAAAACATGGTAGTACTGTTTTCAACAATTAAAAATCACCCAAAAATATAAAATAAAATATAGGAAATAATATAAATAACAAAAATATAAAATAACAGCTGTCGTTGTTCATACCTCCCTGCACAAAGTGAATTGGGACAGATATTATGGAAACTAAATTAGCTGAAAGAAAGCAAAGACGGGCATTTGTCTACATGTTTCATGCAGATTAAGCCACAAAAGCCTACTTATGTTTATATGAAGGCCTAATATTCGTTTGACAATTAACTTTAATTAATATTAACTTTATTAACGGGTGTGAATGTTTGTTTCAGTCGATTCCAACGTTTCAAAGGGCACAAGAAGGCCTAATAAGACATAAGAGCTGGTTAATTTTGAATGATTTGGTATTAAACCGATGAAAGTAGCCTAAAAAATAATCTGAGCACATCATAGATTGTCTCAAATGGAAGAGGCATAAAGACAAACTTATGTTGTTGGTTTTCACTACTTTCAATCTGGTGCACACGAAGGTTTGTGGGTATAGCCTTCTCATTTAAAAGCCTCAAGCGTATATGGCTTAATTATTTCAAGGCTTCTTCCGTTTCTTGGGCATATGGTAGTGGCTGAAAGAACGATGCCACAACTGATATAGCGTTTGTTCCAACCTTACGGTAATGCATTCAAGTCAGACATAATTTAAAATAAATAACTGTGACATGCCATTCCCTTATTTTAGAGAATATGAAAAATATAATGTTTCTATTATATTTCAGTTGAAAGTCCCACTAACCATTTCCGACTAAATAAAAAATCCAAATAGGCCCTAGGCCTATAGTTTTTATGTTTTACATTCACGAAGTGATCTGGCATTCTGATTTCATAATCAATGACAAAGCTGTGGTACGGAGACAATGCATAACAAAACAGTGTCAAATGAAAAAGTAATCTGATTGACATCAGAAGAGGAAACACTAAGCAAAGCATGGGCTGCCATATGCTTAACAGCTGTTCTTCAATCTGTAGCCTACCTGTTATGCATAAATCAGACAGCAGGGGGCGATAACGTGTGAATGCATAAAAATTACCATCAAACATCATGGTGGCCCCGTTTCTCAATAATGATAGATAGCGTTCCCGATATTACGAACGTTTGTTTCTTTTATATGGGTATTTCCTAAAAAATATTTAACATGGCGAACGAGCAATGAGCGTTGTATGTTCAGGATGTGTTAAAATGTCAATCGCTCGTTATTGGGGCCTTTAGCTTTTTATTTTCTTAAAAATTCCTAGTTATCTTATGAAATTAATTGTGCGAGACCTTTGTTCAGAACTTTGACACAACAGCTGACCTGTTCATATGATGTCCTTTTGCAATTATTTTCAAATGGTCAATGTCAATTGTCAAGGGGTCAAATTATGCGCAAGCTATAGAGCCAGTTGATACACGGAGGCAGCGTTTACTGTATTGGCTTGTGAGTGATCCTGCCCATCACAAGGGTATTACATCTAACGAACGAGGTTCATCGTGTTGCCAGCATAGGCTACTACCGAGTGAAATCGAGCGGTCTGCTCTTCGCTCCCTAAACCGATAACGCTGACAACAATGCTTCACGACCTTGTGGTGCGGTGGGTGTCAAGGTGGAGGAGGAGTGGGTTGTAGAAGAAGACGAAAATGCTTTGGCAGGGAGTCGAAATTCGGCACAACACCTGTTCTCATCAACGGCATGATATTCTCTTATAAGATCCATAAGTTTTCGCCCTATATTTTAATAAGCTTGCAAAAGTATTTTATCGGACTGTAGTCTACTCCATCTGAATTGCTACACTTGACTAAACAGTCACGCCACCTCTTTTTTTGCAAACTACGTGGTACACTACGATACACACAAATCATCGCACTTTATTGATTTACATAAAGGCATAAAATAAAGTATCCCGACATTAAAGGAAAAAACCTTAAGTGTAAGTAATAACTGTATTACTATTAAGTTTAGGTGTAATTTTAAGGGTTGTCCTGCAGGTGAGTCTCTCTGCTGGGTTTTCAATCTGTGAGATGCCATGGACCCTCAAATATGATCATCTTGGTGTGACTCAAGGGCCCCTCATACTAACATTTAAAAGGCAGCCATATGCCTATTTTCATGTATAAAGACCACATTTATACTGTGAAAATTAATATTATAAATATGCAAAACAGTGAAAAATATTTAGTTTGTTATGCTACATTATAATGTTTTGTTTCTCCATTTAGGCTTACAATGCTTTTGGGAAATGTGGCCCTGCACAATAACACAGGCTCTCCTGTGATTACACCATATAAAAAATGCCTGACTCTAGGGTAATTCACTCAACACCTGGAATAGTCTTACTAATCAGGTAGCCTCAGATGGTTGCACAACATTTACAAGCATTTAAATGATAATCAACAACTTTTAATACCTTGATAATTAAATGGAAGCGTATATCTATTGGAGGTACAGGTTCATAACAAATCAATAGATTTTTAATAACAACTACCAGACTGATCAATGATGTTTTTGTAGTAAGTCAGGTCTTTCAGAAAATATAAAAGCTTGACTGTTGATCAAAAACAGCAAATATCTGAATTAATAATCCAGTATCACAACTAATTATATCAAAATGCTTTTGTTGAGTATTGACTAAACATGAAACAAGGTAAGACATCAAATAAAAAGCCTAAATCACAATAGCATACATGCATTTTAATAGATTTTTTTATATTGAAATAAGATGTTGCAGATGTGATCATTGCTTTATGGCCACTTTTTACATGTTCAGTTTTTAAAAAGTAAAACATTCATAGTGTTTCAGTAAAGAAAGTGTTGCACATGCTCAAACTGGCTGATAGTTTTCAATCCTTTCCAGCAAGGTCTCGGAGTAACCAGGGGAATAGTACCTGTGAAAAAAGGGCCGATCAGTGGAACACCAAGAACCATACAGCATATTAAATCTAAGGGTTATGTTTAGTGTAAAAAATATTTTGATATGGTGTTGTTTATTATTCACAAAAATATTCATAAACCTGACAATCTCCTCCGGGTAGCAGCTGTTGACTGCATTGATATATTCCTGAACTGCAGAGCCAGGTTCTGCTTTGATCTCCTGCACTTTCTTCAGACCACCGCTGGTAACAAACAAGCGCCGTGCCTTACTGTCATGAGGAAGAACCTTTGAGATGGGGAGGAAATGGAGGAGCTCCTTAAACAGTTCTCATTGTCATTAACAAATGCAGCTTTCATACAATGTGTTAATGAAAACAGTGAGTTCCCGCTACCTTACTGAACTGGCAGATGACATGTTTAAGAATTTTGCTGGGAGCATCATAGAGAAGAGGCTCCAGTGCTGGTAGATAAGTGCACTTTTTAAGGACGTTCTTCAATGCCTTCTTGGCCTTTTTATTGATTATGTAAACAAAGCAAAGAAGAGGCGAGAGTTACTAAAAAATCTGAATGACATGACAAAAATTATTTACGCTAAAATGAAAATCAGTTTACTTATGGGCCGTTGCTCACCTTGACCTGCAGGTCTTCAGAACTTTCTGTGTCCATATAGAGATTTAGGAGTTTAGGGAACACATTGGCCACAGCAACAGCTCGTGCATGTTCAGGTGTGTGTCGGCCAATTTGGCCAAATGCCCAAGCTGTGGCTGCTTTGAGGTGATCTTCTTGCTCCTCTTCCAGACAGATAGCCAACTGTGGCACTCCCTATAGGAGTGGAGAATCAAATATAATCACAATCAGTATTTTGAGACAAATACACTACTGTTCAAAAGCTTAGGGTTGGGTTTTATATTTTTGAAAGAAGTCTCTTATGTTCACCAAGCATTTATTTGATCAAAAATACAGTGAAACATCAATATTGTGAAATATTAGTATAATTTAAAATCATTTTAAAATGTTTTTTTTTTTCCTTTGATGGCAAAGCTGAATTTTCAGCATCATTACTCCAGTCTTCAGTGTCACAGAAATGCTGTTTTGCTGCTCAAGAAACAGTTCTTCTTTATGACAGTAATATTTTTGTGGAAACCATGAATTTTTTTATTTTATTTTATTTATTTTTTGATGAATAGAAGGTTCAAAAGAACAGCATTTCCTATTACAGCATTATAGCATTTTTGTAACAATGTAAAAAAATATATCTTTTTTCTTTTTCTTTTTTTTCTTTTTAAATCTTACTGACCCTAAACTTTTGAACAGAAGTATACATATGTACTTTTATGTGCAAGCTCATAAAAGGATGTTATAACATACTTTAGATACAATCACAGCCATGGCTAAGTTCTCTGAGTGTGCAGCCACATAACCCAGCATCATGATCCCAGGCAGGCGAACATTCCCTTTGGAGTCCCCGAGGTAGTCAATCACAGCTGCTACACCCCCCATATTCACTATTATCTGAGACAGCTGAGTAGGAAACACACAATGCACACAAGTAAACACACAAGTCAGTGTGACAATGATAAATAACTAGCAAGGTAGACCAGAAAAGCAAAACAGTTTTGAGCAGGTGAAAAAAAGGGGTGATGCAATGACTGTGGTTTCCAATTGTCTGTTTCCTGTGTTGCACTGGTGATAAATAACAGACCCACATTCTCCATGGTTTACAGACTAGCTGCCTCACACTAGGTTATTTAAACAGGGGGTGTCAAAGAGCTGACAAAGTGGAGATTCCAAAGTTACCCAAGCATCTTGAAATCATTTAGTGGGTATGTTATGTATGTGGTAGGTACCTCTGGGGTGTGTTTTGTGATTTCTCGAATAAGAGTGGCGACATTCTTCCGAACATATTCATCAGGGTCCTTAAGGCAAACCAGTGCGGCGGGGAATATCTCTGCCTCTACCACCATCTCGGCTACGTCCACGGAATGCTTGGCGATTTGGCTGAGAGCTGAAAAAACCTGCCTCTGTAAAGAGGAGTAAAAATGTACTGTCAAATTAAGTCATTAGGGCTTTTGTGCTCACTTAACTAGGGATGCACAATATATCAGCCACCATATCGTTACCAGCCGTTATACACTATATTGTCAAATGTTTTGTGATGCCTGCCTTTACAACATGAACTTTAATGACATCCCATTCTTAATCTGTAGAGTTTAATATGGAGTTGGCCCACCCTTTGCAGCTATAACAGCTTCAACTCTTCTGGGAAGGCTTTCCACAAGGTTTAGGAGTGTGTTTATGGGAATTTTTGACCATTCTTCTGTGAGCTCAGGCACTGATTTTGGACAAGAAGGCCTGGCTCGGAGTCTCCGCTCTAATTAATCCCAAAGGTGTTCTATCGGGTTGAAGTCAAGACTCTGTGCAGGACAGTCAAGTTTCTCCACACCAAACTCACTCATCTATGTCTTTATGGACCTTGCTTTGTGCACTGGTGTCCAGTCATGTTGGAACAGGAAGGGGGGATTATGGTGTGGGGGTGTTTTTCAGGGGTTGGGCTTGGTCCCTTAGTTCCAGTGAAAGGAACTCTTAATGCTTAAGCATACCAAGACATTTAGGAAAATTTCATGCTCCCAACTTTGTGGGAACAGTTTGGGGATGGCCCATTCACTGGAACTAAGGGGCCAAGCCCAACCCCTGAAAAACAAACCCACACCATAATCCCCCCTTCACCAAACTTTACACTTGGCACAATGCAATCAGGCAAGTACCATTCTCCTGGCAACCGCCAAACCTAGACTCGTTCATCAGATTGCCAGACAGAGAAGTGTGATTCATCACTCCAGAGAACATGTCTCCACTGCTCTAGAGTCCAGTGGTGGCGTGCTTTACACCACTGCATCCAAAGCTTTGCATTGCACTTGGTGATGTAAGGTTGGATGCAGCTGCTCGGCCATGGAAACCCAGTCCATGAAGCTCTCTACACACTGTTCTTGAGCTAATCTGAAGGCCACACAAAGTTTGGAGGTCTGTAGCTATTGACTCGACAGACAACCAATCACATGCCTTAAAAAGCAAGTTTTGGACAGGCACAGAAACATTGTGTGTTGCAGTAGTTTCAGCATTTACATTTACACATTTGGTAGACCAAATGCGTAAATCCAAAACGACTTACAGTGGACTTATTACAGGGACAATCCCCCTGGAGCAACATGGAGTAAAGTGCCTTGCTCAAGGACACACTAGTGGTGGCAACTGCTGGGATTGAACCAGCAACCTTCTGCGTATTAGTTCAGTGGTTTAACCCAGTAGATCACTGGGGGAAAAGCATTTGAGGGGAAAATGGGCCTGGCCAGTGCCCTGGGTCACTCAGCTGATGGTGCTGGCTGGCGAAGAACAGCTGTCCTCGCCAAAGTAAGACCACTCCAAATACAAGCACTGACCAAACAGAGACAGACTATGTTGTTTCAAACTGTTAATCATGCCAAAGGGGTTTGGGATACTACGGTAAAACCTAAAAGTATTTTGGGAGGTCATTTAAACATCCAAAGCTTATTTCCCAAGCTAGATGAGTTCAGTGTTGTCTGAGTCCAATATCAGTTATCTCTGTATTAGTGAAACATGGCTACATGATAAAATTCCAACTAGCATAATTGATGTTCCGAGATATTCATGTTTTAGAAGGGACAGAACTGTGGACAGGGTTGGGGGTGTACTGATATATATTAAAGACTCATTAATGCAAAGGAAATTTATCCTATTGCTGATATATCTACTGAATATATATGTATTACTGTAATATTGTCGCAAAACATGCAATTTTATGTTTTAGTGAGTGATATATAATCCTCCCTCGTCATGCACTGCAACATTATACGAAAACATTATTTAAAAACTTTAAGCACAACAGCGAGGTACTTCTCTTTGGAGATTTTAATATAAATGGGTTAGACAAACAATGCAGGAAAAAATGGAAAAATCTCATATCCAAATATGACTTCAGTCAAATTATTGAAGCCCCTACACGTATCACCAGGAATGCTCAAACACCGATAGATTTCATTTTCACAAATAAACCTGACAGAATTAGAAAAACATAATTTAGTTACTGCTCTATCTGACCATAATATGATTTTAATTGCAAGAAAATTGACAAAGAAAAGACTGACTAAGTTTATAAATCGAAATCGTAATTCATTTAACCTTGAAATCCCTCGTAAAAAAACTGAATTTGAGACCGAGCTAAAGGGTGTTAACTGGGATGAACTCCAATGATATGATCAAGTAAATGACTGTTGTGATAATCTTATGTCCACTATTTGGGTGTATTATGGATAAATTCATTAAAAAGCAAGAAAAGAAAGAAGAAAAAAAAATCACAGAGAGAATTTCAGCTACCATGGATGAATGATATTATAAGAAAATTAATGAAAAAGAGGGATCATGCCCTGAATTTTTTTTATCAAAACTCGAAGGGACATTGATTTGAAACTAATTAAAGGTCTGCGCAACCAAATCGTTAGAGAACTCAGAATGTCCAAATCAAGTGGGTGAAAATATCATTACTGATGAATTCAATCATTTTTTTATTCAATCTGTTAATAACCTTGTATCAAGCTTTCCAAGCAGGAATGATATAGGCCTAACAACCATAGACCTGCTTGAAGACCAAGATAACTCATTTCAGCTCAGGGAGGTTGATCAGACAGCTGTTCTGAAAGCTATACAGGACCTAAACACCACCTTCTCAAAAGATATTTATAATCTAGACATAGCTCTTCTTAAAAAATATAGTAGCTTTTTGGTTCAGCCTCTCACCAATCGTATTAATATTTCCATTAAATCTGGGCAGCTCCCAGATGGATGGAAAAATGCTTTGGTAACATTTTAAATCTGGCGATGATAAAATGTCTTGTAATTATAGACCTATTAGTCTTCTTCCAGTTTTTTCTAAAGTCCTGGAGAAGATTGTCTCAGAACAACTGATGCACTATCTTGAGACAAACCAGTCTCTGCCATTTGGATTCAGGCACAACCATTCTACAGAATCTGCTATTTGTTTATTAACCGAAAATATCAAACAATCACTTGACAAGGGAAATGTAGTTGGTGCAGTATTTCTAGATCTAAAAAACGCATTTGATACAGTAAATCATAAGACCTTAATTTCCAAATTAGCTAAGTTTAATTTATCCAAACAGTCATCATCTTGGTTTGAATCATATTTAAAAGGCCATGAAAAATGTGTTATAATTAATAACGTGAGATCCATCTTTCTTGAAATTGAAAGGCACTGTTTGGGGACCTATACTTTTCAGTTTCTACATTAATGATTTGCCAGATGTATGTCCAGATATAGGTTTACAGATGTATGCAGATGACACAGCGGTGTATGCATCTGGTAATACCAGTATTTCTGTGGCTGATAAACTAAATGCCAACTTAGAAAAAATATCATCTTGGCTGTCCTCATCTTGTTTAATTTAAAAAAAAAAAAAAAAAAAAAAAAAATCACACTCCGTCTGCTTTTCCATTGAAAAACTACCTTCAACACAACTATTGAATGTACAAATTAATGGGGAGCTTATTGAACAAGTACCAGAAGTGAAGTATCTGGGAATAATTATAGACAGTCATCAAGTCATCAGTAAAACTATTAAGGCCAACTTGGGCTGTTTTATGATGATAAGAAACTGTTTGACTCTTGACTGTGATTTTATTTTTATAAATTCTATGATTTTCTCACACATAACGTATGGCTTAATCACATGGTCCCAAGCTCACCAGTCATCAGTTAAGTCTAAAGAGTGTCTTTATAATCGAGCCTGGAAAATCCTGGACAAGAAGAGAATAAGGTATCATCATTGCCAAATTCTAAGCAAATATAAGATTTTAAGTTTTGCTCATTTTATCTCCCTGCACTTTGTTAAATTGGTCTTCAAATGCCTAAATAACGCTGCTCTATGCTCCCCTACCCCTCTGAAAAATAACAAGACAGCAAAATGGTACCAGATCCATCACCCGAGCAGCGTTAAAAGGCAATTGTAGTATCCCTTTCCACAGAACATCATTTGCCCAAACTGCCTTTTCAGCAGTGTGAAATGCAAAACAAGATAACCTAGGATTCTGTTTTTATCTGGGGTTAGGATGACCCAGGGTTAACTATTTCAAGTGTGAAAAGCCCTATTGAGTCTGCATGTCATTGATTACAATATCTGTACACTCTTAAAAAATAAAGAACCTTTATTGGCATTGGTGGTTCCACGAAGAACCTTTAACATCCATGGAAACTTTCAAATGGACAAAAGGTTCTGTATATTGTGGGAAAAAGTTCTTTAGATTAATAAAATGTTCTTCGCATGAAGATGGTTCTTTTAAGAAGAAACTTTCACAAAAAGGTCCCAAATGGTTCTTCTATGGCATTGCTACGAAACCCCCTTGCAGAACATTTATTTTTAAGAGTGTAGGCTGTGTCACCTTTAATTTGGCATCTGGGTTTAGGATCATCTGTGCTAGGTGGGCGATTGCCCCTGTGTCCACCACGGTTTGAGCCAGCTCTGGGGAGTGCTTGGCTATGTCGCTCAGAGCGGAAGCAGCAACCCTCTTCAGGGCAATTTCAGGCTCCTGGATGCATAACACGAGCAGAGGCACAACTCCAGCATCAACCACTGCCTGAGACAGCTCTGCACACCATGAGAGAAGATGAACAACAAAAGGAACATTGACAAATTGTGAGAAAGAATTAAAAAAAAAACCTTTATGAAGGAAACTCACGTGCATTATGTCTGGCAATGTAGCTTATTGCCCATGCAGCAGCCTCTTTGACCCCAGGGTCAAACTCCTCCAAGGAGACGACAAGAGCGTCCAGTGCTCCACAGTCCACCACAGCCTGGGCCAGCTCAGGGGAGTGCTTAGCAACAGCCCGAAGAACGAATGCAGCAGCTTTCTTATAGAACCGCTGTGTCATTCATTTCCCAGTAATCCAGAGGGAAAGGACAAAGCAATTGAACAATAAATAGACTACAATGTTCATGAATCACCAGCAAAACTGCCTTTAACAAACAGTAAGTCCATATATCACATTCTATGATTCAATTAGATAAAAAAGACCTTTGGTGGCGTGTGTTCTATACTTAGGATGAGGCCTCTCTGACAGTGTAACAGCAATCGAACAATACGTTTTGGAGTAAAGGCTTTCACCACTTGAAAGTGGTGTGTGTGTGTGTGTGTGGGGGGTTCTTCTCTGTTGGGTTATTTTGGAATCTGGACAATGATCCAAGAGTTTGCCAGGAGTCAAACCAAGATCTGATCTGAGATCTGGAGATGATGCACTACCATGAACTTAACATGGTAGATGATTCATGGTAGATGTTAACAGTCATGTCACTGTTTAAAGTCATATAATTTAAATAAAGAATGCAGACAAACAAACTGCTTTTACTTTGATTTTATGCTTATCAAAAACATTTAAAAGCAAGTATTAAATGATAAAAGGGCAAAAAATATAATAATTAAACTGTAAATTGTAAAAACATGGTTTGCCTGGCTGACTTTGCATTGTGCAAAAGCAAATTTAGGCATGAAAGTCTGACGCCTTAAGGCAGACCTATTTATTTCAATGAATGCTGAACGAACCGTTCCAACTTTGAACCAACCAAAGAAACTCACGTTTTGCTCAGCCAGGGAGTACACAAGCTGAGGAAGAATGTCTCCCTTTACTACAGCCTCAGCCAGGTCATCGTTATAGTTGGCAAGCCTTCCGAGAGCCAGAGCTGCTGTCTGCTGAATAGTTGGGACTGCATCCAAAAGGAGAGGCCTCAAAAGGGACATTACACCTAAGCCAAAGAGAGTGAGCACATTTGTGCAGGGGAGAAAACAAGAGTGGAAAGACACTTGAGAGCAGATGAGGGGAGGATATACTTTCAAAGGTTCAAATCATATAATAAAAAATATCTCAATGAAATGTTGAGCCGTACGTGTTCCTTATTTTGGTAACATTAATTAAAAACGTAACTTCTTAACATGTTTTGTAAGACATTTCACCTAGAAACATTCATTGTATTGTGTTTTGATGAAAGTGAAAAAGATATTGATTTAGATCCTGGTAAAAAAGGCTTCTTTTTCTCGCCCATCGAATAAATTATTTTAAACCCTTTCAACACAGTCAGGACTGCATCTGAGTGTGTTGAAAGGGTTAAAATAATTTACATTGTAGGTAAGGATGAGTTAGGTGAATTTGTAACAAAGTCGATTAATCACGATTAATCACATCTAACATAAAAGTGTTTACATAATATACGTGTGTGTATACTGTATACATACACACATATATTTATAAATATATACTATATATATACATATATATGTATATATGTGTGTGTATATATGTATATATACACTGACACGCACACACACAGAAATATATACATTATATATAGTTATAATAATATACACACACACATATTATGTAAACACAGACTTTTATGTTAGATGCGATTAATCGTGATTAATTGATTTTACAGCCCTAAAAATTATATATTATAAAACTTTTGACAGCTTATCATTCACCTTGAATGATTTTAAGCTCACGTAATTAACATTACAATGAAAATGATATTTCATCAGTTCCATAGAAAACATTTTAATTTCTCCATAGAAAAATTATTTCAATTATAAGCAGGTGCCATACCATTCTTCGTGCAGAAAACTTATTAGTTAATTTTCTCACAAAATAAATAGACACTCACCAGCATTTCGAAGCGTTTCAGTATTTTGTGGTCTTGTTGCAAGATCTGCTACAGTTTGCACAAATTGTGTTCTTGCCTTCTGGTACTGCTCAAACACTGCATAATAATATTCATCATCATCATCATCATCATCTCGTTTTACAAATTTGGGTTTGCTGATAGGGCATATTACTGACAGAAGTTTAATTTAAACATAGACAGGTATATAAGACAAGTCAATGCCCAAAACAATGTTAACAAACTGCAAAAGTAAGCAACCGCTTTAATTATCTGAGCGAGTTAATCATTACTACATTAACGTTTTAACGTAACCCTTCAAAGGATCTGACTTTCTCACCTTGTAAAACCTGCCGTTGACTCATTGTTTTATCAGTATCCTAAATCGGAGCAAAAACTACAAAACGCTGACAAATTGTGCGTTTAAACTTCCATTAGGAAACAGCGTTTGTTGTGACTTTGAGTTTAGAGGAGGCGTGCAACTGTTGTCTTGGCAACAAACCGGAAGTGATAGGCATCTCGTTCGTTCAGTGAGCCTGCTGTCAATGTTCTTCTAATGTTTCATGCTGAAACACGCATATCTGTTCAAATAAGGCTTAGTGCCGAATGCAGCTGATGTCCAGATGTAATATCAGGTTAAATAATCCGTAATTAGATTGGGATATTAAACGCGGCGCACGGTGAATGAAGAGCAGCTGCGAGGGCGAACAGCTGCCCCCACATTAGTTTCTACATGGTTACCAAAGAGACAACTGCAGTCATAGCAGCAGTCATATTTAGTAATTTCTAGTCTTCACATTCGCATTTTCGTTACATACGTTTTTAGCATTGTAAATAAATTATTGCCTGCTGGTTCGTGATTAGCCTATAGAAAAAAAAGAGTTTCGTCGAGCAGCTGAATACTTTTCGTGCATGATTGTTCACTTAAAGAGTTGTTTTTACGGTTTAATTGCTTTCATACTTTCATTTAAGGCGGTCATTTTAGCTGGTTACCAAATAGTTCATAATTTCCCGGATGCCTTTTATTGCTTGTCGTCGACTAGGCGTAATTCCACGCACTCTCTGTCCTGTAACATGGCTGGCTGCATTAAACAAGCACTGTACACATTGTGTATTAGAAAATAGTTTGTATTTAGTTATATAGGCCTAAAATGTTATATCTGGACTATTATTGGAGAAAGGCTATCTGCCTTATAAAAACCCTGACAAATCGGGCCTTCATACGCCAGCTCAAGGCTGAGGAGTTAATGCATTAACTTTAATGTTACTTCTGACACAGACACGATCTTATAAAGGACGAATCTGTTTAAATACTGTTGAATTTAAATTAAGAACAAATAGGCCTATATTTATTCGCAAGGTTTCATCATGACATCAGGCAAGGCAAAGCGAGCATATGATTAGCCATGTATAGCCTATATTTTGAGAAGGAACCTTTTTTAAACAATGACAGCTTGTTTGGAATGTCCACTTGGCTTTGCTCATTTCTACCTCTTAAATCACTCCTAACAAATCTTTTTTTTTTTACGCCTTCATTTTCTCTTTGCATGATGTCTTGTAACGTCAAAAGTAAAAGCTTTGTAACTCTGAATTGGCCAAAAAAAAAAAAAAAAAAAAAAAATCCAGAACATAAAACGTTAACCTTGACAGAATTCATGCAGTCCCAACACGGAATAAACCAATTGCGTCGACTGAGAATTGCCTTACAAGACCTCTACAAGTTTTTGAAGGCCATATTAGTACTGAACTAAAATAAATAGCTTTCCTTACCTCAGCACTTGCATATGAAGCGAAATGTCGAGACAGTGCTTTCCTCGCGTCGCGCACTCACGGAGAGATTCACCGACAGACTTTCTGTATAACGACCAGGTATGACTATAATTTGCACCGGCTAGTTATAAGCTGTGAGCCACAACTGGAGAAGTTCACCTTCCTCTCAATAGCCTACCTTCGTCACAACATACTTTGAAACCGGTCAAATGAATTTAGTCATAAGTTAACCAGATAGGCTCTATACATTTCGGTTACCAGTTAATCGCACGAGCATTTAATAGATGTCCATTCGCGCTACACTCTTAAAAATAAAGATTCTTATTGGAATTGATGGTTCCATGAAGCACATTTAACATCTATGAAATCTTACCATTCCACAAAGGTTCTTTATAATGGAATATGGTTCTTTAGATAAGAAAAAAAATATTTTAAGAACTGATCACTGAAAGGTTTTCAAAAAATGGTTAATGGCATTGCTGCGAAAACCACCTTTTGGAACCTTTATTTTTAAGAGTGTAAGGGATAGCCTATAGATGCCTTTTTGCTTTATACAAAAAAAAAAAAAAAACCACAATACCATAATATATTTCTTGAAGCTTATTGTCAACTTAAAAAGTTTTGCACTATAGTACTTATTTTACATAATCCAAATAAAAATATTCGCATATTAAAGCAATGTATGGAGACTTTTGGTAGGCTATTTGTGGATTTCTCTTTATCTGATTCAAAGCAGTATTAAAACGCGAGTCGATGTGAAAGTGTAAAATGTTTATTTAGATGTTTTATACTGTGCAACAGTCACAATACAATAGCTGTCAATAGTCTACAATCGACCAATAAGACAATGAACACTGAAGACATCAAAACCTTGTCGAGAATGAGAAGTTGGGGTATAACAGTGGCTGTTTGTCTTTGACAAATTCGTGTATGTAATAGCTTGAAAAGCAGTCTGAAAGATATGTGTGCATGCTATACAGGACTTGAGCATGACCTCGAGACCAACCTGACGGCCTCGAACCGGCACAATGAGCATATCGTTATAATAACAGCAAAAAGAAAGAAAAAACTTGAATTCCCAAGAACTTATAATAATAATAATTAAAAAAATAGGCCGACTAGAACTTAAGTTGCATTTCTTTATCCATTTGAAAGCGCCGTTCTAATATAGTCTTTTGTCATTTAAATTTGAAATATATATATGCCTTTCTTTGATACATCATTAAAGGCAAGAATATACCAGGAATGTTTAGTAACTACCCCAGAAAAGGCAAACTAAAATCAAAATTAAATGTTTGTTTTTTTAAATCATGCTTTTAAAGAACTTTATAATACACATGTAAAATACAAGCAACAGATAACGCAATTTGTTTAGGGAAAAAGTAGACCGAAAGTAAAAATATATATAAAAAAAGGTATAATTCAGTCATTCTGTATTCTGAAAATGTCGTAACCGTCGCTTTGCGCTCCACTTTGCAATCAAATGGGCCTCTAACGTTCTCACATAAAACTTAGAAAATCCAGCAATGTGTCGAATGAAGCGCGTCATTTCCACTACGTTAAAAAGTTACATGTATACTATACTGATAATAACAAAAAGAAAGGGTTCTACATGACACTACGTTGGCATGGAAATAGCTGGATTATGTCTGGCGTTGGCTTTATCGTGTAGTCCCTTATCATCCCGATGATGTGGAAGATCCGTTCAGCGCTGTCTTTCGCACTTTGTTGCCAAAGCTGAACTGTCGATTTGGGCTGGTCATCGTCGTGCCGTTAATAGGGTTGGAAATATGGGTGAAATGAGGTTGTGAAGGCTGAACCAGTGTGCTTGGACTCGGTAGTGGTGAGGAGGTGGATGGAACTCCAGCGGGACTGCTGGCCTTATCGCTGGCTGAATCGCTTTCAGAGCGGTTTGTGTTCACGCCATCTTGTGGGTGGGTAATCTTCATTTTTTTACAGCTGGGCCGCACGCGGTATTTCAGAGGCAGTGGTCCATTCTATGTGCGAGAACAACAGAAGGCACTTGATCATTTAATGCCTGATGCTGAGTAACCAAAATGCTCAATCCACAAAAGCAACCAATTATCGTCTTAAGATAAATAAATTACCTGCTTGAATTCACTTTGAGATAAGATAGTTTGTAAAGTCACAGATAGTACTATATTTAACACTAAAAAGATTTGAGAACTTACTCTTCTCCATGTGTAGATGTAGGCAATGTCCATTAATGTGTAATAATCCTTCAAAGGCTCATCCTCATACATAACTTCAATCTATTAGAACAATGAACAATAATATTAAAAACAAGCACCAAAAAACAAAACACTGCAATATATGCCAAATCAGCAATGCAATGCAATGCAATGGCTACTAAACTGCATTGTAACAAACTACTAAGGATTTAAAAAGGCCAGAAAATGTATGCAAATTGAACTATCCACAATAACAAAGATCACATTACCTGGAAAGTAGGAGGTATATCCATTTTGCTTCTCAGAAATTTCCTCAAATGCATCACAGTCATGGCAGCAGGGCATTGTAAGTATCTTTTATTATTAACCTGTTTTTTTGTTTGTTTTTTTAAAGGAGAGCACACATATTTTATTCAGATAAGCTTTGCTATTGGTGCAATCAACATTATTATAGAAAAAACAGCAAAAACTTTAATGAGAATAAATATCCCAGATCTCAATTACCTCTTCATTTTGCCTCTCATCTGTGCAGCCTTGCTGTTGGGCCCTGAAAAATAAATCATATAATTTTAAAAGAAGAACGTTTCATATATTTAATCAAATATCTTTATCATTAAGTTTATACTATAGCAGAATGGCTACTTAATTTTTTTACACATTTAAGACTTTTATATCAGAATACACTAACAATTAAAATAACTTATACATATGAAAAACACATACCTTTGATCAAAAAACTCAATTGACAGACTGATAATCTCATCATCTGTGATGATTCGCTTGTCTTCGTCAGCAACTTCCCCTCGATCCTCATTTGATCCATTTGCAGCTTTGAAATGAAATTAAAGAATGGCTTAAATGTAAACAAATGTCCACAATTAGACTGTACAGCTGTACAACACTGTTACCTGAACAGTTCAACAAACTTGTATTCAATACTTACCATCAACAGATGGGTGTTCAGCATAAAAATCTCTTCTACGCTTCATTTCATCTGCACAGAAAACATTTCGGTTACACTTTATAAGTTGTTAGTGTCCTTGTTACAATGTAATTATACATTTAAGTATACTGAGTAAATTAACAACATACTATAGGGTTTGGTTTAGTTGAATGTAATTATGCATAATTGACTGTTATTTCTAAGTATATGTAACATGCAACAAGGACAGACATTTCCAGAAGCATGTGTGACTATTACAAACAATAAATACAATCTTATACAGTGACCGACTTACTTTTGAAAAGACCAGGAACCAATTTGTATACAATGTCCTGTAGAGTTTTGTCAGACCTGGGGGGGAGGGGTAGATGTTGGTCAGGTATTTTTGATTGCAATTTAGACAGTCCTGTTGCAACCAACTCAAATGTTATTTCTTAATTATTAAAAGGCATCCACAATAAAAGAATATGCTAAATAAATACATAATTTCAGATAAAAAGAAACAAGATGGCAGATATGCTTGCAAATCAGTATTAATTGGAAAGTGATTTTTAAAAGATTACCGAATATTGAGAAGTGGCTTCGTTTTGTGCACCTGCACATCACATATGGGACAGTATTTACTGGTTTCCAGGTACCGGACAATGCACATTTTACAAACTGAGGATCAGAGAATATCACAGGCTAAGACACATTATCTAAATATGTTTCATGATATTCAAATATAACCACAGAAAATAGTGCAGCATATCTCATACTTACATGAGTGCAAGCATTCTATGATTGTTGTTGCATCTATGAAATATCCACCGCATAAGACACACATCAAATGGGGATTGAGCTCTGTAATCTTGATCCTTGTTGTACGATGCATCGTCATGGGATGGAAAAGACACTGCATGGACATAAAAATAAGATGAACAAAGATTTGCAATTAAGCAAGTGCCAGAATTATGATGACTCAGTCAGCTGAGAGGTTAACATTTTTGTTATTGTGGACTGTTGCGTATATATGCAGGTATTAACTGAATTGGTGCAATTAACCATCAATTAACAACTAGAAATGTTCATCTTATAAACACGGGTCTTCGGTGCTGTGAAACCGCACGATTGCAATGTAAAGCGATCGTTATATAGCTGCAAAGTCAGATTAGCCAAACACGACAGTTCACTGCACAACTCACCGTCATGATGCTTTCTGGTGAGATTTTACGTAAACTTTACGTGACGAACACTTCTCACGGTTTCTATAGCAACTAAAGCTACGTTACATGGCAACGTACCAAGCAGCTGAAATGGAACGTTCCGCGTAGCCATGAATGCAATGATCGCGCAAATTTTGATTTAAAACAAATCTCGCCGATTAAATATATAAAATAGTGCAGTACATGATAACGGCCATCCAAAATTACAGTTTATCTTAAGACATAAAGAGCTGAAATAAAAGATTGAGCAGCTTTATTGCCGATGATGCTGATCTCCGCTTTGCTTTGACAGTCTCTCGCTCCTGGACCACTAATGCTGCAATCGCCCATTGCTCATGAATGCACCTTGCATTAAACTAATAGGCTACCCGTTTGACATCACGACTATCGTCATACGTTGCTATGTTTACGGTTCATTTCCTTTCAAATCCTGTTTTTGAAACGCCTTATTACGTCGGGGCATTCACTGAGAGCCGAAGACAAGTGCTATAAAGTGCCGAGAGAGCTCACAACAATGCGAAACGACCAGAGTAAAAACTTTAACACAAGTAGTGATTAACGTGAAGAGTTCTCAAACTCGTGCTGAATGAAGCAAAGTAGGGTCTGCATACTAATAAAATGCGTTTTGAAGGTTATAAGGCAATGTTACTTCTTGTAAAATAATCGTGCATTAAAGGGTGATGTCATGTATGACAGTAAGAAATGAAGCCATCGGACTACACAAAGACCAAAAGGACACGCGAGAACATCTAAACAACCAAGAGATATAGAGATATCAAATACATCGGCTAAATAGAGGTTATGAATATTCCGTAAAACAGCTTTCAAACCAAAGTCTCTCTACAGAGGGAACAATGTTGACCTGTGCCCTTTCTTATTAAATAAATAAGGCTTTCATGGTCTAGCATTTATTTAGTGAAACAACCACCAGTCAAACAGAAACGATACACAAGTATTTGTTCTTACCAGTGCAACAAGCGTTTCGGTTGAAACAAAAACCACAAACTTTGTGAACCCTGACTAGACAAGCATTGGTGATGGTGGTGGTGCTAGAATAAATAACGGTCAAAAGAAGGCAACTGCCCCTTATACAAGTATTGTACCACGTGAGAAAGTGCAGAGTTTACAAAGACCTGTCTGGCCTATTTCGGTGTAACCCGGCCTGTCATCAAAATGATGACAGGCCGTGTTAAAGTAATCAATATTCTAACACGTCACTTATAACTTAGACATTCACAACTTCTGGGAGTCAGGGAAGTTATTGTCCCTAAGCAAAATTATTTACCAAGTCTTAAGGGAAAAGCTGCGGTTTCTAAATCAAGACGTGCACAAGTCAATAACCATAATAATAATAATAATAAAAAATATATATATTAAAAAAAACCTGCCGACAACGTTCAATATTAAAATATATTTTCTTCTTCACATGAGACAACACAAAGCACAGCAAGGCTTCCACACATATATAGGCTAAGTGATAACTAATTCTTGAGCTTAAATGTATATATTTTTTAAATATGAATGATAGAGTATAGTAGACAAAATGTTCTTTGTCAAAGTCCAACAAACTGATATAAGATCCATACAAGCCATGTGTAAACCAAACTATCTAGAGCAGGATTCTTCAAGGTTAGTTTGATAAATAAAAAGAAACCACTAAAACATTTTAAATGCGTTAAATAAGTGCCTGAGTTTATAAATATGTTGTTTTAGCAACCACACATCATCCGTGTAGTGAATGATTGCTGTCAACCACCGAAAGTCTTGTCCTGTACATCCGACAACAAGACACGTTTAAGTTACCAAGTAAATTTAAGTTAAGAAAACGCACAAATAAGTACACTTCGGCAAAACAATGAGTTTGTCCGGTCGTAAACATAATACAGATCGCATATCTATAAAATTAGATGACTGCTCAATGTGACAACAATCAGAAAATCCTTTTGAAATCAGCCTCACATGAACAGACGACCAGTCTATACCCGCTTTCGCGTGCACATCAGGATTCATTAATAACTAAACCATTCAATTTAAGCCAGAAACACCAAGCAAACATGATGGGGGCAATAACTGGATATCCTACAACAAAATAAGAATCGTTCGCGCAGACAGGAGACAATATTCTTAGATAAATTAACTGAAATCTGCAACCACGCGGAGAGACGGAGACAATGTTGCGTACGCGAGCCTGTCAGTTCCCGCATCCACTCTAACACACGTCTCCATTTTAAGCTCACAAAACACAGATGTATTTAGAGTACATAGTCTGAAATTTGACATTGGTAAGGGAAGATATCGAAGAACACATACCTTACTGAGCTGGAGTGAATATTCGAGCCTGGAGGTGGTTAGACAATGAAAGTTAGAAGTCGATCAGTAGAAAATGAATACGAGCCAAGCGGCCATCTTGAAAAGGGCTGCAGACGCTGTCAATTGCAATAAGAGAACGGTGGAGCAGGGCGCATTTCAATAATAAAAAAATAGAAAAGGTCCGATTGTCGATGTGTGTGCCGTGCTCGGTTGCAAATCTTGTAAGCGGTCTTGTATTTAGACCTCCCGCTAGTAAAACGGCCAGGCTGATGTGCGTTTTCTCTAGGCTAGCTCCTTCAGTCTTCTCTTTGAAAAATGCTGCGCTGATGGTTCAGTGGAAACTGACACCGTCCCCAAAATGGCTTGTAGTTCGACCGCCCCGTGCATCACGTGATCTAATTCCTTAAGGGTGGCCTGGGAATATATGTCGGTGTATTCGGTGCTGCTCGCGTTCAGCAAATAACAAAGAATTGCGTTTCAAAGTCTGTTTGACCGTGGTCCAGCTCGTAAGGTTTACACAACAGGATATGTTCTTGTAGGTCAGCTTTGAACCGTTTGCTACTTTTGTCTGCAAAATGATCTCACTCCGTCAATAGCTTTGAACAATGTGATTCATAACGGAGGCGAGATGATTATTTACCATAAAACCCACAGATCATCTATCCATAGACAGAGATGGTTAAGCTAAATAGCGCAAAGGTGTTGTTGAGAAAGCAATTCATACATTAGCCTATTACACGTTCAAACATAGTGTAGCCTACCTAACCCGATAACCCACGTTTCTGAATTAATTCATGGTGGTTAATGTGATGCAGAGGGCAGTACAATGTAGCACTAAATCTGCGCACGTACCACTTTTGGTCGGGAGTCCTCTGGAAAACAAGTGTTGTTTTGCTTCTACAAATAGGGATGACTCACTGAGAGTATCGCACAATAACACCAACATCCCGCATATTCGGATTAACTCATAAAAACCTGTCCCCTCAATTTAAATAATTTATAGTTTCTAGAATATAATGCGTTGTTTGTATCAGTAACGGGATCCAGGTCAGACACTTGTCGCATAATTGCGACAAATGTCGATTTCTTCGTAAACTTGCGTTTTTCAACAAAGACAGCCGACTTAGCTCTGAAACAATTACACAAAGGCAGGTTTGCTTATATCAAAGTAATTTTTATTGTGGATTTTATTAAAGAAAAAAAGTTACAGAATATAGGCCTAAATGCAAGAGTAATTCTACAAAAAAAGAAAAAGGGGAAAAAAAAACAGAAAAAAAAAACTGGAGCGCTGCGTCCTGAAAGAGGCACTTTGGCTCGTTAAACCTCGGCACCCGAAATCCAGAGAATGCAGGAATCAAGACTGGGTTGCCCTCTCGAGACTTTTTGCTGCGTCCTTCATTTTCCCAACCAAATCCTAAACAGTTCAAACAGTCCAGTTTATCCACCAGCAAATGCATGGACATGTTAATTGCCAGCTTTATTTCCCCATTTCAAATTTCAATATCCGAGCTAAACATACAATTAAACTTATGCTGCAACACTGCTCATGCGATAATGGCAGTCTTATATCTGTCATGCTGTTGTCAAAGCACTCTTTCATTTAAAGATGATCAGTTAGTTGACAAACTTCTCAAACTCTTTGTAGGCTAACAATAAACAACATTTTGTGCAAGTTACCACACTCTCAAATGAGAAAACAGCCTAGCTTTGACCGTAGGTAAATGATATGTGGACTGCTCTTTTATTGAGCATGCAGCAAAGTCAATCAGTCAATCGTGATCACAGATTAAGACACATCGGTTTCGGCATCATTTTATTTATTTTCACATCGTGGCAACCTTTTCGCCTTCGGTCCGTTAAAACTTGTTGGTCAACAAGAAAGCTTTTAAGATATTTGTTAAGTGATGTGACGATGATTGAGTGCATGAGAATTTTATGACTTGATCTTTCGACAATTCACCTTTGTGTCACCCCTACGACAAACACAGGCATCTGTGTAATGACTAAGATAATAAAATTAGCTTTTCCAGATGCAGAAACCCAACGCTGACATTATAGAAAATAATCAGGCCTGCAGATACAATGGAATTAACGGATTGTATCAATTAGCTGTCAAAAATAATAACACCGAAATATCAATTAATTTATTGCAATTTATCGTCTGTATGTTTGTTTAGACCAGGAATATTTGCAAAATGAAGAAGGTCTACAAAATGCAACACTGTAAAAACACATTTTGATGTTAATGAATGGAAAACATGGCTCAAATAATAACCTAATAAAAGTAAACCCAGGCCTTTAGAAAGGAGTAAATCATGCCATGTTAACTTGTTTTTAATGATTAATTACTTAATTTAGGATAAAGCAAACTAATTATGCAATTCTTTAAAATAAATACCTGAAGTTGCTCCATGGTGCAACTAAAATTAATTTCCGAAGAAGCGCCACCCCTCTGCAAAAGTAACAAGAGTTTATTCAAAGTGAAGAGGAAAAAAAAAAATACTGGACAAATAGCTATTGTATATCTGAAATGACATACCTCAGTGTTCAAAGAAATCAGGTATGACGGCTGATTGACTTTATGTAAATGACTATTCTGTTGAAAGAAACTATGGTTATAAGTCAAGTATGAGTTAAGTTAGACTAACTAAAAAAAACCAACAACGTGCCTTTATACAATACTCAAGACGCCATGCAGCATCAGTTATATGTGGAGGACATGTGTCAATGCTGAGGAACAACAAATATATTTAAAATAAATATAGAATATATTTATTATAATATTATATACATTTATTATGTATATAATATGTAACATTTATTACATTATATATTAAATATATTTGTTACACAAAGGATACACAAAGGAGTATAACTTCCAATAAATAAATAAATAAATACGTGTGATAGGTAGCAGATGCCTTTTACAATAAAATATATACATAATATTCCTCACCTCGACAACAAATATTCCAATTTTGTTTTGTTTTTCTAAAAGAAAAAAACACATTTATATTTACTGCAATGAGGGGGGGATTGGCATTGTGACAAAACATTACCTGGAATGAAGTATAATATATGTCCACCCTTTCGATCTGGAACCTGGCGTCTTCAAGACACGAGCTAAAAGAGCACAGGATATTTTAAGAATGGAAAAGTAAAAAAGAAGTGCTGAAGAGTTTTATTTTAAGACCATTTCAAATCATGTTACCTAATTGTTGATTTATCTGCATTTTGCTTTACTCCTTCCAGAATGAAGGTCGTTGCAGCTGTATGACAGTGTTTCAGGGTAGTCTGATCGATGTGCTTCAATTCTGGGTGACCTGTGATAGATGAAAAATTGCTCTCAAGAAAAGCTGTTGTTGCGTGAGAGAGAGAGAGAGAGAGAGAGGGAGAGAGGGAGGAGGGAGGGAGAGGGAGAGAGAGAGGAGAGAGAGAGAGGGAGAGAGAGAGAGAGAGAGAGAGAGAGAGAGAGAGAGAGAGAGAGAGAGAGAGAGAGAGAGAGAGAGAGAGAGAGAGAGAGAGAGAGAGAGAGAGAGAGAGAGGGAGATGGAGAGAGATGTCCTATAGTTTTCTAGCGTTGTTTGGAACGAAACCAGATAAGCTTAATGCTTTTGATACAAAAGTACAATTAGGACTATTTGTAATGCCAATTAATCAGATTGAATATGGGTAACAAACTGAGAGAGCGTATGTAAGCGAAAAAAAGAGACGAAAAATATGCTTAGCGGATAACTAGCGCAGATGGCATAATAACTTCTTTTTTAGTAGACGAAAGGCATGCGTTTGACCATAATCAAGTCCATGTATACATTCATTCAGTTGTTAAATAAAGAGAATGCAGTGTTGGTCATCACACCATAGCATAGCTAATACGGCTAAGCAAAGGGTTCCTTGGTGTACACTGGATTTAGAACAATAGGCACACAGCAAGCAATGATGACGATCACAGTCTATCAGCCCTTAAAGCTTAAACATAAACATATGCATATGCCAATCCTTAGAAAATAACATCAGAAACAGACAGCGCAGCGCTACTTCCTTCTTGTGTGGAAAGAACCGGAAGTAGTGCAGCACAAAGAAAAACCTCAACCATCTTACCTAGAACACTGTCGCATCGAGGCGAGACCAGACTGTCGAACGCGATCTCTGTGAATATCGTAAAAGATTTCAAGTCGAACACATTTGGATCGGCCGCGGTTTGAAGCCCTTTCATCACTGATTCCGACAACTCCATTTTGAGCTGCAGAGCTAGCCTTGGTCACATGAGCGCGTCAGCTGATCTCAGGACCTGAATTGTCGGAGAACAGCACACAGCGCATCTATAGGCATAGCCTACTTGCTTTACATTATTGCATTATGTTATTGCCATATAACCAGGATGACGGCTGGCAACCTATCTGGCGAGATCGCTTAAATTTCCACTACTGCCTGACCTGTCTTTATATCATAAAACAAAAAACGATCTCCGGTAAACCTTTGCCAATCTGGCCACACGTGCAGCACATGTATTTCTACTGCTGCATAACCTTTTATATTAAAGGTCTATTAGAATGATTCTTGTGGAGGTAGAATTCGTAAATACCTATAGCGGTACGCAAGCACGGTTATGTCTTACCGCTGATCTGATTCAACAGATTAAATAACGCTTTTACACACCTTACAGTGTTAAGCGACGAGATATTCTGGATGTGTCCACTCGGCAATCTCAATTCTGATATTAATCAGTTGCCGGAGTAAAAGTTAAACGTATAAAAGTTAAAGATAAACCTACTGCTTAGAGAGCCAACTCTTAGAGAGGTTTTTTTATTTATTTTTATTTTTATTGCAAATAAAATGTTAACACATTGTTTTGAGTTCGTTTAGAACTTTACATAATGGAAAAATAACATACGTTGAAATAAATCTATTTCTAAAAGCACAATAACAATTGAAAATTGATTTTATATATTTTTAATGAGACGCGTTTACAGCTATACGCCGTTTTGATTGTCGCACTATTTCTGTTCTATTCCTAATCGTTAACCTATTGCATAGACTTAAAAGTTGTTGTTTTTCATTAGCCTATGTCTATTTTATAGGCCCCCTAAAAGTTCTTGACGTCAACATAGGTACTTCGTTACTCCTATTTCTCGTAACATCCGGTAATTGGAATTTATTTTGTGTAGTGGCTAATTACAAATCAGCTTACCAAAGTTATTTTCTACTCGCGACGGTCAGCACTTAATAGATAAAACCTTAATTTATACATTTGTCATACTAAGAATACACCCTTTGATGTTTAGAAATATAAGATGCTAAAATATTTTATTATGTTTATAAATGCAATTTATGACACTCTGCGTTCAAGATTTTTGAAGTAACGGACCAATTTTATAATGCAAGACAGGTCAGAAAGTCGTAATAAATACTTTTCAGTTTTAGACAAAAGGTCTGCATAACGTGTCTGCACACATCTGTGACAATTAACTACAGATATCCAGTCAATTTATTTAGTATTGATAGCCTATTTTGACATGGCGAGAGATTTTAATAAAATAAATAAATTAAACGTTGATCTTCTTTTTTTTTCTTTCTTTTTTTTTTTGTGTGTGTGTGTGTGATTGTCAGATAGCTGCTGTCGAAACTTTCAGTCGCAGATCATTGTGATGGTCAATAAAAATGTATTTATTTATTCTACAACAATTATTGTGGAACTAATTTTGTCTTATATAAAATTTCCTATCGTCTTGTTCATAAAAAGTTGTTTCATAAACTCATGTTATTTAATCTTTTGCCAGCAAAAATACTGAATGAATGGTGAGGTCCTCATATATTTTTTTTCTGCTAAAATACTTCCGTTTTTATTAGGCTATATTTGTTTATTTATTTATTTCGTTTACGTGAAATATCCCTTACACACCTCACAATATAATCTATATATAATTTTAAAGTAAAATGTTTTATTTTTATATATGTTCAAACATTTTCCCAAACTGATGCTCTATCAATAGTTATGCAATAAATGTAGACTATTATTGGTTTTTCATACATGCTTTTTAACATCTCACCATGCAGGCAGGCCTATACTCAGTCAGTTCTGCTAATCGACACACTTTTCTTTGCAACGTTTTAATAGAAGCATTAAGAATCTTTAGGGGAAAACATCCTCCTTGATTTTATGATACGCCAAAGAGATGGTCAGGCTATTTACCTTACCACCCCTAAGTCAAATGGCATAGGCTATAGAATATGCATGATGACCAATATTAAGCAGTTTGTTTTAGTTAAAGTAGCACACCAAATGTAGAAGAAAAATAAAACAGTATTATTAAGGTCATTACTCTGACTTATGACAGAACAGGAGATTCTAGCACGATTTTAAGGCTAAACTACGGCGACCTTGTCATTTCAGATGTTACTCAATCACATCACGACAGCACTTAAATGCTCCCAATTACTTCTCATAGAAGAATGCATCAGGCACAAAATACCTGATGAAGCCTATCAACGTCATGATGACATGCAATTCGGCCAGCTACAGATGCTTTTTTTAACCCTCAAACTGAACAGCGGCCATTTTGGGTAATGCCCGAGACAAGAGGTTGTTCAACAAAATGGATGTGACGTGGACTTATTAAGTGTTTCATTGAAAAAAATCCAGATGCTAAACAACCAGCTGTTAAAGGAGGCTCTTCAGCAGCAAATGTTCAGAAGAAGATCATGCTAATAGGTAAAAAACTGTGTTTAAATTAACCTTTTGCGCCACTGGACCTTTTTATTAGGGGGAGGAGATATTTAATAGCCATTAGCCTGGCTGTTTTATTAAAATAACAATTTTATTGCCTCGTGATTAGCCGGGCTGTTTTATTAAAATAACAATTGTATTTCCTCGTAATCGCCTTCATAGCATAGGCTATAGCAGAATAGCCTATAGCAAAGGCTTTAGAATTCATATAAATATGATCCAGCTGTAAACTGTGTATAAAGTGACACTGTAGTGAAAACAGGTAATAATAAAAGAAATCTTACTTTTACTTCGCCTGGCTCGCCTGTTTGTTTGAAATGAAAAGGCATTATTGCTTGAGGTTGCATTCAGACATGCGTTTATTTATTGCTCATTTCTATAATATACATTTCGTAATCGAATAATTAAGTATTAAACCCCAACTTGAACAAGCCAACAAATATTTAGCTTAAATTATTAATTCGTTAAATCATTCAATTCAATTAAAAACCACCCTCTTAAAAATAAAGTTTCCAAGAGGGGGTTCTCACAGCGATGCCATAGAAAACCCATTAAAAGCATTTTAATATTCTAAAGAAACTTTTCCAACTAAAAAGAAACTTATGTGCAATGGAAAAGTTCCATGGATGTTAAATGTTCTTCACTGAACCACTAATGCCAATAAAGAGCCTTTATTTTTAAGAGTTGCTCTTTATTTGAAATTAATCTCTTAAGTCTCATTTATGGAGATAAACGAGATATTAACAAAAATAATAGTTTTTAAATATGTTATAGCCCATATAAACAACAAATTAAAAAGCCACTCTTCGATTCTCAATTTGTATTCATTTGTTTGCTTGCAAGTTTCGCGTCTAGCGGACTGATAATCATTTGTACCACTGTAAACATGCTAATGAATAAAATGAGGCAGTGATGTCAGATGTACACACAGGCTTACGCTATTTGTTTAGATTGCATGCTCACTTAGTGGAAGCCTTGTGACACAAAACGTTTACATTGCAGCTGTAATTTAGCCTATAGTCAAAAATCAGCATCTTATTGGAATACAGTAACACGTTAATGGTTCCAAAATAAACCTCAAAAAGTTTGCAACGTGTAGCCTACAGATTATAAATGCATAGGCCTATATTGGGATAAGGAACGAATGGACACGTGACAATGGAATCAAGTGGTGAATGGCGACGTAAACTAAACAGATTTTTAAACGTTTCTTTATTTCTGTTTGAACTTCATCTGACACTTACATATTTTCTTATTAGAAATGATTAAACCTGATAAATTATTACTCCCAGTTAGGGAACATGTTGTGTTTCCAGCGTTTCTGATTGAGCATGATAATGCAATATTAAACTGAATTACTTTTTAGGGTTCCAATTAGAGAGAATCTAGGCTACTATAGCATTCAATGGGAAAATAATATTCATAAAATTTTCTAAAAGTAAGTTAATTGTTTAACAGGAAAATAATGAAGAATAATAAAAACAATAAAGAAGAAAGATAAAAAAGAAAGGAAAACATAAAAAGAAAATAAGAAAACAAAAAGGGAACCAGGAAGCACAAATAATCTTAAGATTATATTTTTATATATATATATATATATATATATATATATATATATATATATATATATATATATATATATATATATATATATATATATACTTTTTCAGATTTAAAAAAAAATACTTCAGCCTAAAAGGGAGTTTGGCTGTCATTGCTGTGAAATGTGTCTTAGAAAATATATTCAAGAAATGCCAACATAATTAATTCCCTGTAAAAATAAAAATAAATAAAACAAACAAACTGCACAGCATTTGTTCTGTATAATGATCTTATTTTTTTATTTGTTTATTTATTTTTATTACGTCAGAATAGCTGTCAGGACATCTCTCGTGAGGACAAAAGAGTCAATCAGCTTCGCAACAGCATAAAATGACAGGACTGTCGATCATCGGTGTAAAGATAAAGAAAGTTGGCTGTATTGTGATGTGGGAGGGGAGGGCTAATGGCTACGTCTCCTTTAAGACAGCGAGAGGGAAGTTTCGTTATTTTGTTTGGTTCTTGAAGGAAATCATGTAAATTCATATGCGACCATGACCAAACGAGCATCATGGTATATCCAATGGGCGAAATGCAAATGGTCGAGTACGACTAAACACGTCTAGTTCTTCTCATTGTTCTTTGGGTGAATAAAAGTAGGCTACATATACAGACATTTGCATGCGTGGAAACGTTAATTGTTAGTTTTGATACAAAGCCTTACGTACACATTTTATCTCCTCTGGTAATTTTGTCGAGATTAGACCATTGCTTTTATTTACACAACACAGATGGCTTATTTAAATATTTGATATTGTCGTCTAAAAATGTAATTAATTTCCACGATCCCCATCGAGATGCTGTGAAGACGACTGTGAATCTGCGAAGCAAACGAACACATCTTGTATCGCAGCTCCTCATTTATGCTGAGTCTCAACTCACAATAATCCTATTTGCTTTGGCAATGCGTTTAACGTGGACTCGTGAGAGCTATTTGTTCACTCACCACTTGCAAAGACTGAACGTATAGCCTAATAAAATACACGTTTGCTCACTTCCCACTGATACTACTAATGACTTTGCCCCCTTGATTTTACAAGCCGCCGTGTTGCTTCATCCTGTGAACTGTAGGCAGTTTATTAGTGAGGTTTGGGAAATCTTAATGTTCTTCGTGCCAACCCCTTGCTCTATCTCATTCAGAGTGGGCACAGTGCCAAAAGTGAGTGCTGTGAGTGTCCGCCCCTCCCCTCTACTCCTACAGCTTGTTAAGGAGTAAACAGATCACGAGCTGCATGGGCGAGACTTGTTAGCCTATATATCCGTATTAAAACGGTGATATTCACAATGCGCCGAATACACAACTCATAATGCTCTTTGCAAATGGATGATCTTATTATCTGTCAGTTTTGAGCATTAAATGAGAGGTGTCCTTTTGTGATTCTTGAACTGTATAGGCTACTTTAACTCTCAAAATGTTGACTTTTGATTGCTCAAGGGGCCATGCAGCAACATTCTGGATGCAGAAAAAAACAGCCTCACTGTATTAAAAAAAAAAAAAAGAAGTATATATTATTTATTTAGTTTTAATCTTGGTGGGGACTGCAACCTGAATGCACACTGACTCATGGAGACTCGTGTCACCGTGGGGACCTAAATTGAGGTCCCCATGAGGAAACAAGCATTTTTTTTTTTAAATGTAAAAATGCAGAAAGAATATAGTTTGTGCAGTATAAAAACCATTACGCCACTGGAGTCCCCACAAAGATAGTGAACCTGTGTGTGTGTGTGTGTGTGTGTGTGTGTGTGTGTGTGTGTGTGTGTGTGTGTGTGCGTGTGTGTGTGTGTGTGTGTGTGTGTGGTTGTGTGTGTGTGAGAGTGACTCTGCCCCCTATAGGAAGCAAAGCCCTCTTTTTGTTGTGGACCCAATTCAACCCAATATTCTGCATCCAGAATATTGCTATATGATCTGTCGCGCAATCAAAAGACAACCAAATCAAAGGGTTAAAGTACATTTCAGGAATCACAGGAGGCCATCGTTAAAGCTGAAACGATGTGTATAGTGCTATACAAATACATCTGACTTAGCGCTTTTGCGCTTTTATTAACATTGTAGCTACTAGAGCTATTATGTGTATGTTTTCGACCATAAAATATTTAATTGTACAACAGTTCGCCCTCTAAGTTGGGCAAACAAAACAAAAGTTTTGACAAGATGAGCCATGGAATTTGACCTGGAAATTATTGATAAAAAATCAGGGCAAAATCTCCTGATTTAAAATAAATTATAAACAAACAGATATTCGTGACATGATATTAGGATATTGTTGTCATAACTTTGTGGAATTTAAACTAAACTGTAGCCTATATTTAAATTAATTGATGCTTTTGCTGAAAATCTGTCAGCAAAATTGACCTCAAGCACTGAAATGAACTGAGATTAACTAAAGTCGAATTTCTAACAAATGTAATTTTTATAACTTGGATTTCCCCCTTTTTATCTCTCAGTTATTCAGACAGACGTTTTTAACATAACTCCAATTTTTCACTTAATTTTAAACGAGTCATATTTCGTCAAGAGACCAAAATTAGCCTACTTAACATTTCGTTTCATTGCATCATGAAAACAAAACGTTCCAAAACCGTAAAGTTTCTTTTTTGTGGTTACGGAGAATACCACACGTAGGCCGCAGACGCGCGCGCACACAAACATGTACACTACATGCTAGTATAGGCCTAAGCGGGGGCGCAGCCGTTGCCGCTTGATGGCAGTGGTGGGATATAAGTGTGGGCGTTGAGTCAGAAAAGACCTCGGTTTTTTGACCGTAATGGCCATATAAGCCAGTGGTGAGAGACAATGACCAAACGGCTGGGCAGTCGAGAACTGAAATATGGCTGAAATCCACAACCAGCGAATAGTATTGCACAATCTAGCTGAACTTCAAAACGGCCCAGTTTGCTATTGTATTGTTATATTTACAATTTCGATCAATAATTGTCATCAATTCTGTTTATTATAGATGCATTGCTTATAGCCTAGGCTACTCTGTCTCAATGCTTGGCTCTTAGCACATTGCTTCATACTCTGTGTTATGTCGGTTTATTAATTTATTTGGCAGGCCTATACCAGATGTAAAGATTTAAGGAAGGTTCAGTTAATAAAGAGTTAGGCCTATTAAAATTGAGAGTTATTAAATAATAATATAACCCAAGTTTGAAATAGGCTAATTCACATTGCTTTAAATATATATTTTTTAAAAGCATTTTGTAGGCTATGATTTATTTTACCTTGGCTACCTAACATGTCGATCAACATAAAAGCTTGCTTATACTTTTATCAGTCTGCTCGTTTTATTTTTGTACAAGCACTATACAAATATATAAAACAATACACTCAGAGCTTAGCCTAATCGATAAGTAAAAGTCTGGCGCGTATTTTCTAAGATGCGCGGTCCACATTCACCCCAAATGCAGAATTGCAGTCTGAGGTTTTATTGCTTGGCACAACGTCGCCGCTGCGATTTTCCTGCGACCGTAAGTGGGAAAAGCAGCCGCTCGAGTACACCATATCACCCGCTGTTCCTTTGCATTCAGCGGAACGGAAAATCGAGCGTCATACCTCTTTTTGACACATTTTGGAATTGTTCCTGCTCGTCCCTCATTTCATACATCCAGGAACTGACATTTTAACATGCTCACCGTTCATTTGAGTCCACTCTTTTTACAGTGTTATTCAAGTGGTTACTCTAAAGTAAACACAATCTCTGTTGCTGTATAAAACACTGCTTCATTTCTGTATCTTTAAATGTTGCATGTTATCGCGCAGGAGGTAGCCCAGTGTGTAAGACATTTGGTTAAATTGATTGTTTTAAACGTGAACAGAAGTTGTATTAGCATAACATATACAAAATAGACAGCTATATTTGACTTGTCTGACTGTATGTCGTTATTAGTGAATCATGAATCTTTCCTAAACTAAACTATGACTTATAAATGGATAACTATAGGCCTATAACTTCTCACAACAGTGTAAAACAGCTCAATATGTTTTGTAATGACAAACGAAGAGGTCTGTATTGCTGTCTCTGTTCGTGCAAGAGAGCAAACGCATTTATGCAACTTTTTATCCCTTTTTAGAAATGCAGGCATTAGCCGATTTGTAAAGCTATTTTAAATCTGTGACATTTAAAGCAGGCTGTTGCAAAGATCATCCGTTCCGTTACTGGTTATGTAACTCCTATCTCGTAGCTTCATGGCAGTTCTTATGCTTAACAACTTATAGAGTTTGTTGCATGTGTGTTTAGGTGATTGTGCAGTTGAAACGGGAACATTTTTAATTCTGAGTGGTCGGCCTGTTGTAGCCTAAATATGCGCGCACCGGGTGCGTTTTCGATTGTAAAACTTGGGCTTCATTCAGAGTTAGCTTTTTTGTTAAACACCCGACAGCAATGGCTATTGAAAACAAGGTATTAGCGGGGTTGATACAAATATGGCTAAAGCTGATATTATTGTGTTTTCTTTGTATCGGCCTCTCTCTTTGCAACACATGCACCACACACACACATCAATCATGGGGTTTTATCATGTTCTCAACGAGTCAAATTAAAGTAAAAGGACAAAGTTTCCTTTTCTATTGAAGCTCCGAGGGCGATTCCTGTGACATTTCCCTCTCGACTACTAATGCGGCACAAATGAAAGCATTTTACAATCAGGCTCAAAGCGGACCACGAGCTCTCAAATTCCTAGTGCAGGAGGTCCGAGCAGCTCTGCGGTGAGGGATCGGCTTTCATATGAGCGCTTTAACGCAAAGCGTTCTCTTTGTTCCCCCGTCTACCCCTTTCTATAAGTTTTTATTTTTATCGCTTTGCTATATTCTGCTTTAAAACAAATAGGCTATCTGTGCATGAGGTTCTCTTCGAAATACACACACACACACACACACACACACACACACACACACACACACACACACACACACACACACGTTGTGTTTTCATGTTTTATGGGGACTTTCCAAAGACATAATGATTTTTAAACTGTACAAACTGTATATTATATCCCTTAACTCTCTACTCCTAAACCCACCAATCACAGAAAACGTTCTGCATTTTTATATTTTCAAAAAACATCACTTAGTATGATTTATTAGCTGTTTTCCTCATGGAGACCAAAAAAAAAATCCCCACATTTTATCCTCATAACGTATAGGGTTTACCAGGACCACACACATTTTTACACTATTTTAATTTTTTTACTAAAACACTATTTATTTATTAATTTATTGTTTGCCTGTCTGTTTGTTTATTTGTTACTATTTTTGTATTCATGTTGGTTGTAGTTCACTTCCAGCTGTACAAATCTGTGCACATCTGTGTAACAAAATGTGTGCATAAACAAATGCACATTATATCCTGGCTATATGATTTCTCTCTACAACTCAGACATTATTTCAACCCCCATCTTACAACACTCATTACCAAAGAGAAAGTGGTGTTGCTGCCATCCTTCCTCCTCTCTCAGTAGGCCTCTCCAATGCTACACCAGGGGACTGGGGTGCTCTGATTGACAGGCCATGCTTTGTGTTTCTCTGCTCTTTAGAAGCACTCTGCTGCAAACAGACGGATGGCCCGCTGCATGCATGCCCCTGACCGGACAACCTCCTGTTAAACAAAACAAGAATGAGCAAGCTACTCATATAATGCAGCATGTTTTGTTTGCCTTTTGTTTTTGTCCAATAGCCTATACAAAACATAAAATGTGTTAAATTATTATGCTATTAGTTTAGATTTATTTTTGTTTGTTTGTTTTTGAACGTCTAGTAAGAATGTAATTTCCAGAATTCATTTAAGACTTTTTAAAACAAAAATGTAACTTTCACAAACAAGATCTATAAAACAAAAATGTTGTGATTATTATTATAGCAAATTTTATAATATCATTCAGCCTTTGAAATTGTTATGGACAGTTAAAAATGAATAAAATCAAACAAATTTCTAAAGGAAATTATTTTTCCCATTGCCAAACTTAGGTCAGGCTAATTAATAGTATTGTGCATGTATGAAGCAAACATTTGAGCACGCACTGCATGAGTTTTAGCTAAAAGCAGTGGTGGAAAGGTTTCCCTGGGTCCCCTCCTCCTCTGCTGGATTAATCCTCTGCCGTATCTCCATGGGGTTACCTGCACTGCCTCAGGTGTCCCGGGTTTCTGTTTGTTTGCTTGAACCCAGTCCACACAATCTGCAAGGTGTCACTTGTATGTCCATGAGTCACAATGCACAAATTCAAACACCGGGGGGTGGGGGGTGGGGTTTATGTGCGACAGGAGGAAAGCAAATGTCATGTTTAAGCAGGATGAGCTCTGTAATGGTCATTAGGCCTCAGGCTTCACAACTTCTACTGGGGATACAGGAAATCAAACATTCACATACACACACAGTTATCTTCATTAACCATATTTCCTTCAAAACTTTGAAGCTGGTTTGCAGGGATGCATTCCATGTTTTGCAGATGTAGCCTGATTTTTGTATTTTTTGTTGTCAGCGGATTGTATCTAGTCAAGGAAATCTAGTCAACGCTGGTATTCAATATAAGTGTATGAAATCAAAAGGGAGAGTTATATATTTAACATATATATTTATATGTTTTTTTGGCTAATCATATTCTGTTGCCAGACATTGCCTGTCTTGTGATTTTGGTGCATATTATGTTTAAACTCACTCTCTGCTCTCTTACTCAGTGACAAAAGCTGCACTTTTTTTTCTCCAGTAGTCAAATCCAACATCCCCTCTGTGACTCAATATCCTCTGCACTTCAGGTATTGATCCTCTACCCTGCGTGTGTGCATGCATTTCCCTGCCATCCCTTGCTTTTTAACCATCTCTCTCTCTGTCTGTCTGTCTGTCTGTCTGTCAGAGACCAGGAGTGATGAAATCTCTCTGTCCCCGTGGCAACAGGCAGCACGTGGATTGAGGCCAGTGCTAGCAGATGCCTGATCTATGATAATGTCCATTGATAGGAAAATCAATGTAGCATTGATTCTCAGCCTAGTGTTCAGAGAGTAATGGAGGTGGAAGTAAAAGAAAGAATGGAGGTAAAAGAAAAAGAATAAAAACGAGGTGGGGAACAAGTTATCAGAAATATAGTGGAAAGTAAATCTGGTTTAAAAACACTAGTGAAAGAAAAAGAGAGGAACTGGGAAAGAGACATACTTGTTCAGATGGTAATCTAGTAACTCTCCTTCTGCCTCAGTAAATTCGGTCCTGGCAGCAACATGTTCAGAAACCATATGGATTTAAATGGAGAGAGGCTTTAAATGGAATTTGAAGGGAGGAAGAATAATAAAAATAAAAAATAAAAATAATAATAATAATAAAAAAAAAACAATTTCCTCTGAAGCTGAATCACCTAATTATGATCTGGAAAAGTTAGCATTTTTGTCTAAATTGCCAGTTCCCTGAAAATGCAGGTCAGTGCTTCCACTATTGGGTCAACAGACCATTTCACTGAATTGGTGGAATATATTCATTAATTCAGTTCAGTCAGAGAAATGGGTTCTGAAGAAAAATGCTTGTAGAAATTAGTAAAATTCTGCTATCTCATATTTCAGAAATCATTCTTCGAATAATTCTGCATTACATACATTTTTCTTTTTTTCCAAGTCAGCATGAAAAGTAAGTTGCGATAGTCTTTGCTTCCCTATTGTGACGTGTAGCCGAGTGAAACGGCTTCTGGAATCAGAAAATAATGTAGGGAGGGCCGGGTCTCGATCCTTGGGAATTAAGTGGATCGTTTGAAGTTGGGCATTTCTAACTAACGGTATGTTTACATGACACCGTTGAACTGAAAATTGAAAACTTTTTTTGTGTTTTGGCTGTTCATTTACACGACAACCGCGTTTTGAGGACATGAAAACGCGAGCTTTTGAAAACGGGTTTCAGAGTGCAAGGTTTTGAAAATGACGCCTTTACCGTCTCCATGTAGACAACAAAAACAAGATTCTGTGAAACCGGTACGCATACGCATGCGTATTACATGTTCACGCATGCATGTAACGTGTTCGCGGGTGTTTCTTTTCAAAGTGACATCGCCATCTACTGGCCTGGCATGCATATACAGCCCTTTTTTGTGTGTCATTTTCACAGATCCATGTGAACAGGGATTGTTTTGACTACATTATCATCTGTTTTTAGTACATCGTTGTCCTGTAAACATACTCTAAGGTTGTATGTACAGATGACAATGTTGTCAAAACATCCCTGTTCACACGGATCCGCGAAAACGTTTAAAAACATTGTATTCTGCTGCCAGGCCAGTAGTTGGCGATGTCACTTTGAAAAGAAAAACTACACGCCTATAAAATGAACACATAATACGCATGCGCATGACGTCCTGTTTTCACAAATTCACATTTTTTGTTTTTACACTGAGATGATAATGGTATCGTTTTGAAAAACTTGTACTTTGAAACCCATTTTCAAAAGTTGGCATTTTCAGCCCCCCAAAACGCTGTAGTCGTGTAAATAAACGTCCAAAACGCACAAAGAAAAATGATAATTTTTAGTTAAAAAACGATATAGCCTAGTGTAAACGGCCCCTAATGGAGGGAAATGTCAGATATTTAGTCCCGCCCTCCACAGAGACACATGTCATAAAGAGATGGAGGGGAGGGAAGGTTAACATTTTTGATTAAAGATTACAAGAATATGATTTTATTTATTTTTTAAATAATGATGTGCACAGGTAAATTATTTATAATAAACACTGCAACATTCTGTAGAAAAATAAGGTTAAGAATTGTCATTTTTGATGACTTTAGTTTAAAGGAATTGTGCCACTGTTATCGATGTTTTTCTATGTCACATTTACTATATATAAAGTTTCTTTGTCTGTGTGATTGGGGAAACAGAAGTTGCTGTGGAGAATAGCAGGATTGCGTGGCATCTTGATCACTATGGCGACGCATGGACAGTCTCCCCGTTGCACACTCTCTCCCTCCCCACTTATGAAGTGAAAATGGGTACCATAGCAACGGCACACACTGTTTACAATATGTACTCTCACTTCTTCACTGGCTGTTGATGGCTTCAATTTGCATGTACATTTTCCACAAGCATAAAAGATATATAGAGATTCTTTGAAGAATGAGGAAGGCTCTTTGTCCAACACTGGCTATTAAAATGAACAAGAATTAAAATTAGAACAAGATAGGGGAAAATTTCAAAATGTATCATTATGAAGCTAGAGTTAGATTTTATTTAGAGATGCATAAAGTCTTTATTCTAAATAATGAAATGGTGTTGAATGATAATTAGATTCCATTTAAACCACTTTCACAGTACAAATGAAAATATGTATTGTTATGTATAATTATATATATAATGTATATAATTGTTGAAATAAACATAAAGCGAAAACAAGTGTTTTTGGTAGACTTTGCTACTTTACAGAGACAGTCAAACAATATTTTTGCCTAATAAGTAAAAAAAGATTGGGGGTGGAGATGGTAGGATTCTGGCAGCTCACTAGACCTCACGCTGGGGACACTGTAGGGAAACGGATCCCTTACCAGGAAATCTATTAAATTATGGCACACCACCGTGCCAGGCTTGGAGCCACTCTCTGTTTTTAAAAATTCCTTATTAGCTGTAATTCAAAAATTATAATCAACATGGCTTGAATATAAAATGGATAATAGTAAGAATAATGATGGTAATAATATAAGGGCCAGGCAGGCAGCTGGTATGGGTCTGAATAGTGTTGGCTTCATAGCCGAAGCTTCTCGTGCTTTGCTCAGCCTGATGGTTAATCTAGCACTATGTCCATCGTAGGGTTCTGCCCCTAGGGGGAAACGCAGGGAGGGAGGTGGAGAAGGGAAAAGAGAGGGACAGATATAGATAGAGGGTGTGCATATACAGAGGTTTCAGGAGTGTGTGTGTGTGGGGGGGGGGGTTCATTTGCACATATTAAAGAGGGCAGAATTTCTCATTAAAAAGAGATTGAAGTTGATATATGCCGGTGTGTGCCTGACACACTGTACATTCTGATTGTGATAAGTCCTTGACAGAACAAAGAGGGCCCACCCTCTCCGGTGACCACAAAGGCAGCCATAGTCCAGGCCGAGTTCAGTTCTACTCTAACCCGTCGTCCCGTAATGTCTTCCAAATGTCCCGTAAAATGCTGTTAAGTTGAAGAAAAAAATTCTAATGTCATTAAGAGAAATCGAAGGAATAGCATTTGTGGCATAATGTAGAACGAATTTCCACTTGTTCCTTCTTTTCTTAAACAAAGGTAAAAATCTGAGTTACAGTAAGACACTTCTAATGGAAGTGAACGGAGTCAAGCCAAGCATTAAAATACTTAAAGTAGCTTCACAAGATGTAAATAACATGCATGATAACATGATTTTAGCGTGATTAACTTATTTAGCTTATTAACCTTTTCTGTGTAAAGTTATATCCAATTTTATACTTAGTTGCAACAACAATGTAACACCATAAATCCTAAAACGACTGTAAAAGTGTTTATTAGCTTCACATTTCAGCTTTAAAATTTGTATTGATTTGTTCCTATAATTTGTCTTCTGATTGTTTACTTAATTGACATTTTTTAGAAAAAAAGGGAGGTTTTGGATGTACACTTAATTTTCATTTTGGACAATATTTGTATTATTTCATGAGCCTATAATTGTATGAGTTATACATCTGTTATTTTGCAGAGCTTTGGAAATTATCCAATCAAAACAGACATTTTCTAAGGGCCCCTTACCACTCTCCAAAATGATTTTCATTATAAAGCAGTTATTTAAAATTAACCTCAGTGCTAATCCCCGTAAAAATGTAAAAGTACATTAATTGTCCAACCATGACTGTAACCAGTTAATTGCAGTTTCAAAACAGACTCACTGAACCTAGTTCATTAAAGACAAAAATTTGTCTGGTGTATTTCTTCAAGTCATTTTATATTACAAGTTATGCAATCAAATCCTAGATGGGCCTTTCACGTATTGTGGAGAAAGGCTATTCCAGCCTGGGGCTCATTGTTTCTGATCTGAAAAGCAGCATTTCTTTCTCTCGATCCCTCTCCCCAGACTGACGGTGGCCATTATGTGTCCTGTGCTGCAGCTTGATGCAGACAAAGCACAGCAAACACCACTAATTGTGGGTGTTGTGTAGCTGCCAGTGTTCGTACGGCCCCTCTCCCTTAACCTTAAGCACGGTTTCTCTCCCAGCAAACCTAAAAGCATCAAAACCATTCACACTCTGAAGAAGATAAAACATATTCACATTTTGTTATCTTTTGTCTAGGACTTGATTTGGTCCCTGTCTCTCATGTGTCCAACACCTGTAGTTACAAACTTTCTGATCATGCCCTAAATCAATATCAATAAAGCATGGCGAGCAAGGGAAGACACAGAGACCGTCTTAGTCAGCTAATCCTTCAAAACAAGTGTCCTCCACTCTGCAAAATACTGGCCATGTGGCTCAACAGATGTCTATTGCCAAATAACAAAAAGGAAATCTCTTCTCTCTCTTTTTTTTTTTTTTATCAGAGATGAAACTGATTGAGAAAAGATGTAGTGGACTCCAGAGGCTTAAGGGTTTAGAATCTGATTTGTTTGCATGTTTATATTTTTATTTATGTTGAACTGTGGTATGAACTTGATTTCTGTGCTTCTTCCAAGCCACTGTGCTGTTATAGGCCAGTGAGTTTGTGGGAGGTCTCTGCACTCATAGATTACATTGATAAATGCACACCTGGCATTCAATGACCTCATCCTTTTCATATGTCAGCCTTAGGTTGACCATGTTTTATTTCAATGTAAAATGCTGTAAAATGTACAGGGGTTTTGAATAACAGAGTAGTTGTCATACAAGGTATATTCCCTTATCTGAAGATAGGTCCTATATATTTATCTGAAGTTAGCCTATGTTATGTGGTAGGCCTACCAATCACTCATCCAAATTCTAAGATGAAGGCAGAATTTTTATTCTTTTATTTTTTTTTTACCTGAAACAAGTTCCTCTGTTGTGTAATGTAATCAAGCGCAACGTTTAATATAGCCTATAGGGCCTACTAATGTAATATTAGAAAGTTCAGACTTGAACTGTTTGTTGACCATCTGTAGTCTATTTATTCTTCTCATAAAAATGGCAGTGAAACGTACATCCTCAAAATACACAGCATTGTTTTAAAGGCATACAATTTCACAAGCGGAACACACTAGAGGTATTTAGTCGCGCGTTTGTTTTTCTATGGTGATACTTTCCGTTGACTTGTTGCCCATCTAATATGTTTATTAACCTGTTAATTTAATGTGTTAAAACTTACGTAGTAGACTCCATGTGGTAATGTAGGCTTATACATCAAGGTACCGAACATTTAGCTGATGAAAATAGATTTTTGACGTGAGGGAGTGTATCCCTCGCATATTTTCATGAATTCAATATGGCGTCTACGCCGAATAGCTGTAGGTCTGCAATTCAAAATATTAGCCAGTTCAGCGCGAACCGTCCGTAAGTGTAACAAATTTATTATAATTTGATGTATTTCAATTTTATTTATTTTCATGACATTTTTAGGCTAATTGTAGTGATTTATAAACTGTTTTCAAAGTAGTTTCATTCTTAAAACTCAAGTTTCACCTGTCAACTCTGCCATCTCTCCTCCGTCTAAAATCAGCATGAAGAGGCCCTTCCTCCCCACATGCACCTCTGGTTACTTCTGCATACATTGCCTACACAATACACACTTCTCTCGGCGTTCCCTCTAAAATAAGCGTCGGTCCTGCCGATGTTCTCGTTATTAAATTCTCCGAATCTTCCTTTCGCTGGCTCCATAGCAACGCATCATCTCTATGCTGCATATACTCAGGTAACATGTAATGGTCTTCTACTGGGGTTACCGGCCACATACAGCGAACGGGCATGTCTCTATGGGAGTTAAAGGGTTGAATAATTAATGAAGTCTCCTGAGATGTGCAGTGGCCCAAAGCAGTCCCTGTCCATGACATGCATGTTCACTGCACGGCTTAAAATGAAAGAGCCTGCTTACTCAACACACACACACACACACACACACACACACACACACACACACACACACACACACACACACACACACACACGTTGGGTTTTCATGTTTTATGGGGACATTCTATACAATGATTTTTATACTGTAGCTAAAATGATTTTCAAACTGTATATTCTACCCCTAAACCTTTCTGCATTTTTAATTAAAAAATTATTTAAAAAATGTTTTAATAATTTATAAGCTATTTTCCTCACAGGGACCAAAAAATGTCCCCACAAGGAAAATGTTTTTTGGATGTTTATGGGAAAATTGTTGTCTCCATAATGTAGGGTTTACCATGGACCACACGAACACACACACACACACACACACACACACACACACACACACACACACACACACACACACACACACACACACACACACACACACACACACACACACACACACACACACACACATCTCTCTCTTGTGAGAGTGGCTCCCCTGCATAATAGTGACAGCTGATTCTAACTCACATTTCCATAATTAACAAGCTTGCGGCAGGTGAGCCTATCACTGCATGTCTCTCCTGACCCAGAACAAAATGAATAGCTCTTCTTGTATCAAGAAATTATATGCAATTTACTCCTTCTCTGGGACATTATAGGGAATAAGAATAATTTAAAGTACACCCCACCCCCTTTCTGACTATTTTATTAATTATGATGGGGGCTGCTCAGATAATGAACTGATATCTATTTTTACCCGATTAATACATGATGTTTCAACACTATAGTCTGTCACATTTATCACGTTTGCCGGAATTATAGTTTATCATGCTAAGGAAGGATCGTTTTTATTTTAAAAAAATCCCTTTATTGTATTGTATTTTATTTTCCTTCTACTTAAATATTACTAAAAGTATTATTAAATTAAGTGTTACTATAATTTATAAACAAAACATCTTAAGAATCTGTTATTCATTAGGCCACACACACACACACACACACACACACACACACACACACACACACACACACACACACACACACACACACACACACACACACACACACACACACACACACACACACACACACACACACACACACACACACACAAAGACAAATATATTTTCAATGGTATTGGGATATATAATTGTGAGAATCTCTTTTAATGTCTAGAAGCATTTCTCTCTCTCACACACACACACACACACACACACACACACACACACACACACACACACACACACACACACACAGTGTTAAATTACTGTAACTGTAATTACTGTAAATGTACTCTCATTAAATAGTATATTGGTAGCCTAATGTAGCAGCTTATTAAAATCTGTTTGTCACCATAAAATGTAGCCTACTAAAAAATAACTCATGTGCACAATGTAATGACTTATGGTATGACTTAAAGTTCCTCAGATTTGGCCTTTCCAGCAGCTGTTGCCTAATACCAACAAATACAGAGCAAAGACACATAAACACAAAACACACCATCAGGATAACACTCAATAAAATAACGCAAGAAAAGGATAAAATGCAACATCCACTTTCCCCTAAATTATAAGGTAATTCAAACCGTGTACATTTTTAAAAGCATATATATTTTTAACAACATTTTACAAGACATGTCTTTTTAAAATAGTCTTTCATTTTACCGTGTACGATAGGCCTACTTAACGTTTTTACTGTAGATTTTTTTGCATTCTTTTCCCCTTAAAAATGATTAATAATTCTACAGTGTTCCTACGTTGTTTTACAACAGCTTTAATGATCCGCGTAAATATCATAACCATTTATACAGCCTATTAGCTATTTGTCTGTTGTAAAACATGCATAACAAAATGCACGTGTATTTTCTATATTATACACCTTACTGGTTAAGTTCATATTCTCTCATTATAGTCTACATTTATGGATAATTATCAGTGTGCCAGCGTGCGTTTTGGAGACTTTATATGGCGGTCGCTGAGCTCCTGTTCCTCGCTGCTGTTCAGCTCCGGCTGCGGCAGTCAGAGGCGGCAGGGAAAATCAGCACACACCGCTGAGAGGCCTGCTGTTACTGAGCACGAGCGCAGCACAGAGACAGAGTGTGTATGCCGCGATGTGAGCGTGCAGACCCCGACAGAATGAAAATTTAGGAGAATTAAACAAATTGTGAGTAGAACCACGTTTGTGTTTATGTACAAGTGTATTTATGGATATGATGGAAATAGATGTATGCAGCCAATATGTGACATTATTGATTAGAGCGATTTATTTCCAGTCAGGACATGCTTCCTGTGCCGTATGCTCCTGTGCAGAGCCCAGAGACAGGGTGACAGGGCAGATTAATGTCACGCAGGGGCTCAGTCCCCCCTCTCCCCCATGCAGAGGTCAGTTCCCTCGATCCGCACTCACTGTGCCTCCAACCGCCTGGAACTAAACCACTGCGGAGATTCAAATGGTCAGTACAGTACGGATAATATTACTTTTTAAATGTAACTTTTTTTTCTTCTATTTGCCTTGTTCTTTCAGTATTTTATTTATAGATATATTAAGATATATTGGTGTGTTCTTTTTAACATACTTTGATTTTATTTTTACAAACACTTTATAATTATTTAGGCTAGACACCGCCAGTTTAACCAATTAGAAATGAACAACAAATCTCTTTCATTGAGGGTTATAGGTTTGGTTTAATTTTATTACACATTAAAACACTAGAATCATCACGTATGCCCAGATGCTGAGGGTTGCAACACTGTCCAATGTACAAAATGGCAGTGTAAAGCCTATATCCTACACACACACACACACACACACACACACACACACACACACACACACACACACACACACTCTCTCTCTCTCTCTCTCTCTCTCTCTCTCTCTCTCTCTCTCTCTCTCTCTCTCTCTCTCTCTCTCTCTCTCTCTCTCTCTATCCCCTAACCCTACCTAGAAAACTTTCTGCATTTTTATATTTGTCTGATTTATAAGGTGTTTTCCTTATGGGGACCAAAAAATGTCTATCCTTGTGGGGACATTTTGTTTCCAGGACATCTCTCTCTCTCTCTCTCTCTCTCTCTCTCTCTCTCTCTCTCTCTCTCTCTCTCTCTCTCTCTCTCTCTCTCTCTCTCTCTCTCTCTCACACACACACACACACACACACACACACATATATATGGAAGTGAAGTTGTTAATGAATCATAGCATAATTAAGTAGGTTTCATTACCACAATAATTTTAAATGTCAATGTTTTCTATTAGCGTTACAACCCACTGCTAGTGAATTAACTGTAACAACAGCACTCTTTGTACTTCACACTAATTTACAGTTTAGTGATAAACTGTAGGTTTCTAATTTTCTTTAATAGCAAATAAACAAGGGAATATTAGGTTACCCTTTTTTTAACGGAGTAATATTAATGAAATATTAACTGTTCTAACTATAGGGTTAGGGCTATGATTAGGGTTTGTTTTGGGTTAGTTACAGTATTACAGTATTATTATAACTATTATGTGAACAATGACACTGTAAAATAAAGTGTTACTGAATATTATTTAAGAGTTTGAGACAGCGCAAAAAACAAAAACAAAAAAAAACACTGAAATAAAATGTCTAACAACATTGTTTAGACACACTGGAAAAATGTCCCCTTGCCTGTCTGGCCCTTGTTACAAGAGAACAAATAAGTTGGCATGTCTTGTGCAGGATTGATTCTCATCAGTTGCTCTAAACTTATTAGTGTGTATTTCTTGGTCCCGTCCGTTTAGCGGTTTAGGGGTTTAGAAGTGGGGGGTGGCGTTACTTCGGAAGAAGAATAAGCTTGTCTGCGTATGAAGAAAGATGTGTCTGAGTCCCACCGGGCCACACTGGGACCATTATCCAACAGGAGTGAAACCTGTGGGGGTCCATCGCAGGAGCCGTGGGAGGGAGGCAGTGATGAGTTTGGGGGAGGCCCAGGACTGTAGTCCCTGTACCCAGCCCCGCTAATCTCCCTCAATGGCGGGGGAGGACACATACTGTAAGGACAGAGGGGAGGTGGAGAGTGTAAGATGGGGCCCCTCGAGCCGGCGGAAGAGCCCGAAACTCGCAGGATCACAGTGAAACACTGCGCAGGAGCAATTCAGAATGTGAACACGGCCCTGAGCAACTGTAAAGCCTGATAGATGATTTTCAGGAAATGATTTACAGGAAATAATAAATTATTTGAAAATGATTTATGAATCAAAGCTTTGTGATTTAATAGATTACCTATCATTTTGTAACTATAATATCATGGTTTATACTATTCACAAACACTAAAACAGAATATGCAACCAAAATTTTCAGTTACATTGGAAAGAATATTTGAAAATAATTTATTAATCAAAGATTTAAGATTTTTCTCCTTTAAGTGTTATTTAATAAATTGCAATATAATATATTACTGTATATACTTTTACAATGACTTAAACTACATTTTTTTAAGTAACACTGGAAAAATTTTATTTATCCTTTTGATTTATAATACTATTATGTATACAAAAAAAAAAAAATCTGATTAATGAGTGCTTTGGCTGTTTGTGGTTTGAGATCTGCCCTGTAAGTCAAATAAACAAGCTAACTAATTAGAAGATGAATAAACGTACATAAATAAGCAAGCAAACAAATATCTTCAGCTAATAATCCCACTAAACAATTAATTAATGTTTTATTTATATACCGAAAATACGTAGCACACATTATTTATTTAGCCACAAATTTCAGTAAATAAAAAAAAATAAAAATAAAAAAATAATTTTTGTTCAGGCACCCAAAGGGACAGAAGTGGCCCTTTATCGGCTACCCAGGACAGCCAGGGCTGGTGTCCCCATAGGCCTCTGGCAGACTGATTGAAACCGTTGATGTTGGACAGGAGTTCAGCTGGAAACAAGGGGGATGGGACTGAAGAGGGGGTGTGTCCAAACTCCCAAGATGTGAATGAATAAACCCAGAGGAGGAGGAGGAGGGGTGCAGCTAAGAAGTGAAGAAAGATAGAGCATACAACAAGGAAGAGA
>CM031966.1:29939286-30021786 GCA_018749465.1 Paracanthobrama guichenoti
ATCGTCCCTAAGGATCTTTAGTGGGGTTTTTCTATCTGGATCACCCCCTCTAGTGCACCTGGTGGAGAGGGAGTGAGCGACAGGGCTTTAGCAGCTCTATGCCCTCGTCCTCCTATTACCCCATCTGCTCTCTGAGCGGGCATTTACACAAAGGCATCACTAACTGGGTGGGAAAGGACTAAATATTTGATTTATCACTGCCGTGCGAATTGGAATAAAAATATTATTAGAGGCTTATTTTAATTCGTAGCTCATAAAATAGTTCCTTATTTAATCATGGGAAAGGCGAGGCGGTGCCCCACAATATGTGACATTTTACAAATTTCCAAGGATGCTTTCATCTGATTAAAATAAAGCGAAGATTTTTCAGATGTGTGAATGCTGTCACTGGCTCCATTGTGTGCGCGCCGCTTTGAGCGTATCAGGATAGGGTGGAGGGGTCAGGGGTCAGTGGGTGGTCAGTAGTGTGGACAGCTTGATGAAGCTGAGGGGAGAGAGGGGCCTGCTGTTCCCACAGCAGGAGCGCTGTGAGCTGGCCAGGGACAGTGGGCAGGTCCCTGGGGGTCATGCTGAGAAATGGGTTCCACTCACCAAATAGCAAACACAAGGACAGACTGCAGAAATATGGGGGTTCTTGGGTGTAGAATTGGGGGGGGATGACGGAGTTCAGTGTCTGCGTTTCCCTGCTCTTGCATGGATGGATGGAAGAAATAATGCATGTGGCTGATGCATTGACACTGATATAGATAAGATAAATCGATATGAATGACATAATTTCACATAAATTTAGTGTGGCAACTCCATCTGGGCTGTGCGATAATCATACTATTGTAGTTGAGGGGGATAGTTCACCCAAAAATAAAAATTCTGTCATGTTGTTCCAAACTTTTGATCTTCTGCTGAACACAAAAGAAGATATTTTGAAGAATGCTGACAATCAGTTTCGGTTCCCATTGACTTCCATTGTATGGGCAAAAATACAATGGAAGTCAATGGGAACCAAAACGGTTTTGTGATCAACATTCTTCAAAAAAATCTTTTGTGTTCAGCAGAAGAAAGAGGTTTGGAACAACACGGGGGTGAGTAAATGAGGACAATTTTCATTTTGGGGTGAACAATCCCTTTAAATTATGTAAAGAGATTGTAATTCGAATCTAAAAGCACTTCATTTGCACTTTTAACTGGAGAACTGTAATTGGAATACTTGTCATGAGCCTGTATTATGAATGAGTCATACTTTTAATTAAAAGTAGTTTGCAAGTCTCTATTTTAGCACAATTTGGATTTATATGCATACTGAAATTCAGTAGAGAAAGAATAATCCATCCGTTTGAATTGCTAACCTACAACAAACCGTTAAGTAAAAAAGGCACAGCAAGATGCAATTGTTATAAACAGATTTTAATTTATCACTGAAAAAAGCGCAACACTACCAATCTCAGTGTTTTCTTTCTTAATATGAAGCAGGACTCACTTTTGATGTTTTAAATACAAACTTTAGAGACTTTGCATAATTTCTGTACAGATACATGAGAACGTGGACATACCACATCTATAACGTATAAAACCACATCAATAAAACGGTGCAAAAAAAGAAAAAGAAGTCCCTGCACATACAAAAATAAATTAATAGACTTTATTCAGTCACCAGTCTTGTGAAAAGCCTGTTGAAAGATCTAAACACACCAACAGTGCTTTAAAACAGTCCTTCACACCACTAAGTGAAATCACAAATATGTATTTACAACAGAAAAGAGGTAAAGGTGTGCTAAACTAAATCTTATTCTGCCAGCTTATTCTTAATCCAATATGCATCTGTTGATTTACATAGCAACAAAAGGAAAAGGGGAAAACAGGCGTATTTACAAGACCACAAAATTATCATCAAGTAGGCTTTTTCTTTTCTTATAACTTCAAACACCAGACATGTTCATCAAAAGAGCTGAGAATGTTGTACAGTAGTATAAAAACATTTTGTGAGTTGAGCATTAAAATATTACCTTGCGCCCAACACGCAACCAATGCAAATAAATAAAAAAAGAACAATAGAAAGGTGGCTTCAAAAATGATCAATGCAGCACAAACATTCGAAATCAGTTTTTTTTCTTCAGTGTAATCACTGTACAGGCAGAGATATGTGACTCTGGTATTGAACTGGTATTGCCTGAGTGACGCCGATTGATATTAATTAATTTCACAAAAACAGATCGACCTGGGGGCTTAAGGGTGGGAGGAGGGAAGAGACTGGCAGCGCCTCCAGTACGCGGCCCCTCGCTGAGAGCTTGGAGATGGGGCCAGGCACTTGGGTTCAGGGCCTGGTCTGTGTCCTGGCTTGAGAGGTAGTTGCTCTTCAAAGAGTGCAGCAGGATCAGTGAGACAGTTTGTGGACCTTTGGGACGCCCCCTCAGAGGGGAAGCTCAAGATCGGGATGCAGAGAAGGCCTTCATGGTGCACAAATGTCCGATCGCTTCAGCTTTGAAACATTTGACGCCTTTAAATACACAGACGGACAAATACGACAGGGCTTTTATTGAGATTATCGTTACACGTTCCAAGTTAAAGGGGTACCGAGAGGTAACAGCGGTGAGCAGATACTGTTCCAGAAGCGTCTCCATCCTTCAGTCACCATCGGTGTACACTTTCCGCCCACAGAGACTCGCTCCAGCGTGTCATTTTCAGCACACTGGCAGAGTGAGAAAGACCGTGTGTCTGTGTGCACATATGTGTGTGCGAGCCTGTCATTTGGCCCCCATGGGACCCAGTAAGTTTACAGCAAGTGATTTACTCAAACTCAGTGCAGCATGTTGTTTGCCAGATGGGCATCAAACTGGCATGTGTGTGTGTGTGTGTGTGTGTGTGTGTGTGCACAAATCAAGGCTGGTGCTGGTGAGGGTTTCGTGCGGTGGGTAAACGCTCTGGTCTTGCTGCTCAGATTGCCAGCCTCTTGGGGTGGGCAGATGAGAGGGATCCATGAGGCAGAACTCCTCCAAAATGTTGTTTTCAGCATCAGGTCTTCTCCTGTCCTGTCACAGACACAGCCTTTTCCCCCAGTCTCTGAATAAAACACAAACACACACTTTCAATAAAAAGCGTAATATAATATTTAATATTTAAAAAATGAATCCATACATGTCAATACTTTTGTCTGTTTGATAGTTGCAGTACTAACTCCAGTTTTAGGAGTGTTGTTGTCATTGTGCATGGCGAGGAATGGGTTTGTGGAGATGGCTGGCTGTATGCCGGGCAGGAGGTTGTTGATTGGCAGCTGCTGCATCTGTATGTCATTCTGCTGCTGTTGTTGCTGCTGCTGTTGTTGTTGCATTAACTGATAGAGCAGAACCTGCTGCTGTTCCTAAACACACAGACAAACAGAGTATGATGAGATGTCTAGACAAAGACGGCACACCCACAGACTTCCCACGGACCGTCTGATGCATATTGCACAGAAAAGTGGCAAGAGTTCCCTCAAAATTGCAATTCCAAGTTGTTTTTACAAGCTGTCAGGATTGTAAAGTAAACACTTTTATTTGCCCATTAGGGATGCTCATCATAAACTGGTTAACCGACATGGTGTTTTGTATGCAAACATGTATATTCCATTTTTGTTCTTGGAATTATGCATTATTTCGGATTCATCTGCCCTTCAACATTATATTACGTAACAAATAGGTCAGACAGCATAAAATGGATCATGTCCATAATAAGCTGCAATGTGGGCTATCCTGATGTTTGAACGTCACATGAAGAATTGTGAATACTCAAACAGACACTACAGGTGCTGTCATATAATTAGAATATCATCAAAAAGTTGATTTATTTCACTAATTCCATTCAAAAAGTGAAACTTGTATATTATATTCATTTATTACACACAGACTGATATATTTCAAATGTTTATTTCTTTTAATTTTGATGATTATAACTGACAACTAAGAAAAATCCCAAATTCAGTATCTCAGAAAATTAGAATATTACTTAAGACCAACACAAAGAAAGGATTTTTAGAAATCTTGGCCAACTGAAAAGTATGAGCATGTACAGCACTCAATACTTAGTTGGGGCTACCTTTGGCTGAATTACTGCAGCAATGCGGCGTGGCATGGAGTCGATCAGTCTGCGGCACTGCTCAGGTGTTATGAGAGCCCAGGTTGCTCTGATAGTGGCCTTCAGCTCTTCTGCATTGTTGGGTCTGGCATATCGCATCTTCCTCTTCACATTAGCCCATAGATTTTCTGATGGGTTAAGGTCAGGCGAGTTTGCTGGCCAATTAAGAACAGGGATACCATGGTCCTTAAACCAGGTACTGGTTGCTTTGGCACTGTGTGCAGGTGCCAGGTCCTGTTGGAAAATGAAATCTGCATCTCCATAAAGTTGGTCAGCAGCAGGAAGCATGAAGTGCTCTAAAACTTCCTGGTATACGGCTGCGTTGACCTTGGACCTCAGAAACACAGTGGACCAACATCAGCAGATGACATGGCACCCCAAACCATTACTGACTGTGGAAACTCATCTCTTCCTCCAGACTCTGGGACCCTGATTTACTTTCATCAGAGAACATAACTTTGGAGCACTCAGCAGCAGTCCAGTCCTTTTTGTCTTTAGCCCAGACAAGACACTTCTGACGCTGTCTGTTGTTCAAGAGTGGCTTGACTCAAGGAATGCGACAGCTGAAACCCATGTCTTGCATACGTCTGTGCGTAGCGGTTCTTGAAGCACTGACTCCAGCTGCAGTCCACTCTTTGTGAATCTCCCCCACATTTTTGAATGGGTTTTGTTTCACAATCCTCTCCAGGGTGCAGTTATCCCTATTGCTTGTACACTTTTTTTCTACCACATCTTTTCCTTCCCTTGGCCTCTCTATTAATGTGCTTGGACACAGAGCTCTGTGAACAGCCAGCCTCTTTTGCAATGACCTTGTGCCTTGCCCTCCTTGTGCAAAGTGTCAATGGTCGTCTTTTGGACAACTGTCAGGTCAGCAGTCTTCCCCATGATTGTGTAGCCTACAGAACTAGACTGAGAGACCACTTAAAGGCCTTTGCAGGTGTTTTGAGTTCATCAGCTGATTAGAGTGTGGCACCAGGTGTCTTCAATATTCAACCTTTTCACAATATTCTAATTTTCTGAGATACTGAATTTGGGATTTTCCTTAGTTGCCAGTTATAATCATCAAAATTAAAAGAAATAAACATTTGAAATATATCAGTCTGTGTGTAATGAATGAATATAATATACAAGTTTCACTTTTTGAATGGAATTAATGAAATAAATCAACTTTTTGATGATATTCCAATTATATGACCAGCACCTGTATATTCTGTGGATGTGTGCTGGAGAGTGTGTAGGTGCTCCTCTTACCGGTGCGACCTGTTGGGAGTTGAAAAGCTGCTGCAATGAGTGCTGATGGAGGAGGATCTGCCTGTGCTGTTCAGTGAAAAGCCTTGCCGCACTGAAAACACAAGTGCACAAGCCCCCATAAGAAAACTAAATGTTTAACATTTCAAAAACATCTTGGCAATGGCCAGACAAAAGTATTACATATAAATTAAAACACAACGGCCTGGTTTCACAGACAGGGTTTAGATTAAGCCAGGATTATGGCTTAGTTCAATTAAAGAAGTAGCTTTTATAAAATGTACCCTAGAAAAAAAAAAAACATTACTGGTGTGCATCTTGAGACAAAACAATGACATTGGCATATTTTAAGACATGACAGTGCAAGTTGCTTTGCGTTAAAACAGCTCAAACATGCATTTTAGTCTAGGACTAGCTTAAGCCTTGTCTGTGAAACCGGGGGAACGCTTTCTATATACTAAATTAAGAACATTGTAATGATAACTAATGGATAGGAAGGCTGTTTAAGAAGATAACATCAGCTGAATCTGAACTACAAGACAAGTTTGTTTCAGAGGCAGGCGTACAAGCAAGAACACACAGGAATAAAATGAGCAAGTGTGGGGGAAAAAAGGGCAAAGCAAGCCAATCCTCACCTGGTTTTCACAGTGGTCATGCTGCTGCATTCCAAAAAGCGCAAGCAAAAGAGAGATGAGGAAGCAGAAAAGAGGTGAAGAAATGAAGCAAATATGAATGCATCACAGTGCCAGGCTATTTGGATGAATCTCATGAATATGTCCAAGTCACAATTCACCCCAAAATAAAAAACAACAACAAAATGTTCATTTAAAATGCAATGTATAAATACACCCAAAATGTCAATAAGTGTTTGTTTTTTATCAGAAAGGGTGCATTAAATTGATCAAAAGTGGCATAAAATACATTTAAATGCTATTCTTTTGAACTTTCTATTTTTCAAAAAGAAAAACCAATTGGTTTTCAACACTGATAATAAGAAATGCTTCTTGAGCACCAAATCAGTATATTAGAATGAAATGATTCTGAGGGATTATGTGACACTGAAGTCTCACAGAAATAAGTGACATTAAAATTAGAATAGAAAGATAGAATAGAAAGTTATTTTAAATTGTAATAATATTATCGTTTTCACTGTATTTTTGATCAAATAAATGCCTTGGTGAGCATAAGAGACTTCTTTCAAAAAACATTGAAAAAATTTTACAGACCCCAAACTTATTTACGGTAGTGTGTTGCATTTATTTTTTATTAATTTAATATTTCAATAAGATTCAGACATCAGCATCACCTGCCAGTTCATCACTAATCCAGACCATGTTATGACCCTGAAATACAGATCCTCAACCAATGCCTCCCACTTTAAAGTAAAACCCAAATTAAATCGAAGATGTGTGCCAATTTGTACCTGTTACTGAGACTGTTTGACATGGGCAGGGATGCGCTGGTAGCTGCTGAGTGATGGGTCAGGGGACTGCTGTTCTGGGCCAGGCTGGGGGAGGTTTGGATCACTCCATTTAGGGCGCCCACGATGCCACTCATGGCCAGGTGGTTCCCTTGCAGAGCGCCCATCAGGCCAGTCACCCCTATGGCAGGCAGGGACGAGTTGGCATTGCCAGGCTGGGCGGCCACCCCGGCCATGCCAACTCCGTTCACCTGCTGCTGGGGGGGACTGTGGGCCGCAGAAGGAGGGGTGGAGAGAGAGGACGTGCTACTTCCGCTACTATGGCCACCAGACAGGGGATCCTGAAAGGAAAAGAAAGAATAGAGAAAGCACAAGAGCATGAGAGAGAGAGAGAAAAGAGAGGTCAACGTGAGAGAGGCGCCTCCTGTACCTGTCCAACCAAATAGATGTATTATCATACGAATTACATTTTAAATTACAGGTAGCTGCAAATCACTTAAACATCACACAGCCACCAATTATCCGAAAAATCTGACTTTACGATGTAACTACATACTACACCATCACATCACTGAAACACTCGACTAGGGGTGGGCGATATGACCAAAATCCTATTTTAGAAATGTAATTTCACAATGACTTCATAGCAATTTTTTTTTTGCAATTAAAAATAAGAACAAGGAAGCAAATTACAAACAGGACAAATACACTAAATAAATTAAGTTTTCAGGTACAGTAGGTTTATTTAACATGAAGTATTAGGGTTGTCAAAAGTCGATATATACACTTTAAAAATGAAACGGTACCAGCCTTTCTGCAGTACTTTCTCTGCTTTTAAATTTGTGTGAGAGCTCTGAAGAGCATCAACGGTTTCTTTTTACAAAGTGTTTTTGCAGCGTTGAGTATTGTAGCCAATCACAGACATGTTTGTCAATGGCCAATCAGAGGCGTTTAAGTTAGTCAACAGGAGTTTGTTCAGCATGAGCTCTGCATGCTCGCGAATCATTTCGTTTTAGCCAACAAAGTATAACGACGATGTAAATAACAGATTCATTCATGGCACAGTATAGACACATTTTGTACATTAAAAAGACAGCACTCTTTGATCGCTTTCTGATATAACCCATTCATAATTTGAATAAAAGTGTTATTTTCATGCTGTTAAGTACACACTGCAAAATTTCGGGAGTGACAACCGTATTGAAATGAGGGACTGAATCGGAAACGGTGATGTTTGACAACGGACGGGACAAAAACAATCTGACATATCAAAACAGATCTGTGCACAAGTCTTAAAGTGTAAGGGCAACAGACCTGCACTTGTTCGGTTACCTGTAATGGGTTTCTTTGTTTTTCATTTTATTAAAAATGTACTACTTTAATGATTTTTTAATATTGAATATTGTAATGAATAATATTTGAAGGCTACATGCCATTATACATACATTTTTATGGATTTGCTTATAATTAGTAGTATTAAAAATGAACTAATTTAATTTATTTAATATATTTAATTTTCAAATAGTTAAATTTTTTGTTGAAACAAAATAGTTATAAAAGTAACCGAAATTGGTACCAGGAATCTTGGAATTTGACTGGTATTGGTACAGAGTAAATTGAATAAATTAAAACACAGCATAGCCTTCACTGTATATATAAATAAAATATAAATTGTTTCTTATTTAAGCTACAAAAAGTTATTTGGCCAAGAGAAGTGAGTGAGTCTTTTGTTATTTGATTAACATTAATGACAGACAGCAGCAGGTATATTAGGCTTATGTCACTTTAAGACCTCAAGCACGGATCTATCATACTGACACACATACAGTTTTCACCCAACTGTTTTTTTTTTCCCCCACTTAAGACATAACTGACTGTGTTTATGGGAATACTCCACACGATGGGCATTTGTTGACATAATTGTGTGTGTATTTCACCTTTCACACGCAATAATCCGCGAAAGAGAACTGAATTGGGGATCATATGCTGTCTGAGAGTCGGCTTTCCTTGCGAGCGGTTCAATCAAGCACGAGTACAGTATTTGTGGTATAGTTGTGACTATTTTTATGACTTTTGGGCTTATTAACATCATGCACATCCAGCTCATTTTCTCATTCATGCATGTTTCATCACTGTAACATGTCAGTAACTTTTAGTACTGTGCTACGCAGATATATTTACATACTGTGACATAAAAAAAGCAGCAAAATCTCTAACATCGTCGCCATGATATGTATTGTCATACCGCCCAGCCCTACACTCAACTATGTACAGATATACATAATATAACACTTGACTCAACTAAAGAGGTTCTCAGTCCCAGCAGATGGCATCTGCAGAGCAGGGGTAGAGGAAGTTACCTGAGTGGGCAAGGGTTGAGAGGACTCTGTTAAAACACTGCTGCCTAGCTGAATGCTCTTGCTGTGCAGCATGTCTGGAGGAGAGAGAGATTTTGCAACTTGACATGAATGCGGAGACCAGATTAGCTAGAGTTGAGCTGGGAGAGGAGGCTCCGTGAGCAGAACAGAGGGGAGGAAGGGAGTCGGACGGGGTGAAAGGTGGGCTCGTGTGCGTGTATGTGTGAATATGTGCATCGGGAGGAGGGGGTGTTTGGGGTGGGATTAGACTGTGACGGTCCAGATGGAGTGTGTGAAAACTGTACGGGTAGCCCACAATGTAGCGGAGACTGCTAACCTGCGTGAGTGTTGCTGGGGTACAGAGGAGAGGAGGCAGTGGTGGCCGTGGTGCTCGCGGGGGTGAAAGGCACAGAGAGCTGAGCGCTCAAGCGCTGCAGTCGTTCCTTCTTCATGGTGAGAGTTCGGATTTGTTCCTCCAGGCGCCTGTTTTCCACCTGGAGCTGGTGCAGGGACTTTAGCATTCCTAGAACTGGACACAAAACCACACACATATAAAACATCTCCAGCATATATATATGTTCAGTGAAAGTGTTCAGTGATCCAGTAATCGAATTCATTCAAACAGTCCAAAACAGTGCTAATGTAAAGGCCAGGCTGATTACGTCACACACATCAGAGAGAATAGAGACTCACATTGTGTTTTTAGTGAATTATTCGTTCCAGTGTGTGCTTTGCTTTAACACAAGCTCTTTCGCATTCTGCGATTGTTTCTGAAGAGTGTAATTTGGTGACGTACCGGAGTCGTACAGTAAGCGTGCGAATGTCTGATGCACAAACAAACAACAAGCCGTGTGTGAGAGCGCTCTCGATCACTGATCGCACGCTGCATTTGTGTTGTTTCCACTCACACTCAGGAAATGTTTCATTTGTCACGTGTACGTTGTTGTGATTAGTAATCGTAGGTTTTTGCAGTCAAAGCGGTTGATTTAGGAGTTTTTTGGCATCTCCGTGTGGTCCTGTTCGCTATCGCAGCTTGACGTCTAAAATGAAAACAATCTCGCTTGTTGTTGTTGCTCTGTACACACACTATACACTGTGAATTCTGAAAAGTTTTTTGAATTCTGTTTATCATGGGTGCTTATAAATGTATTATATAATAGAATTATATGGACTCTTATTTGGTTATCTGGTGTCATTTGAGTCTCCAATGATCCTTGAAAGCTAATAATGAACTGCACTTATAAAGCATTTATTTGTCTTTGTTAATGTTAATTTCAACATTTACTAATACATTATTAAAATCTTGTTAACATTAGTTAATGCACTGTGAACTATGAACAACTATCAACAACTATCAACATGAACAAACCATGAACTGATGTATTTTTATTAACTAATGTTAACAAAGATGAACAAATACAAGTAACAAATGAACTGCTCATGGTTAGTTCATGTTAGTTAATGACCATTATTCTAAAGTGTTACCATACTTTTTGTGATAATTACCCTTCAATCTGATTGTTTACTTTGGATATAGCAAATTATGACAAAATGAATGTGTTTAATGAGATGAGATAAACACAGTGCGGTTAAAAAAAATATAATCTATTGACAGCCAAGTACATGTATATGTATGCGTGCGTGAGATGAAGTTTGCATCATTGATCATGTTATTTTCCTGTTTATTACAGTGAAGCTGCTTTGAAACAATCACAGTCATGTGTAAAGTACTATATAAAAATAAAGGTGACTCGACTTGACAAGATTTGACGGCAAAATAAAAGTGGTTACAAACCATCGACATCAAGTCTTTCAGAAGCAGAAAACCCAAAACCACAAGCGCGAAAACTACATCGGCACAAGTGCGGTTCAAGACCTCCAGAAGGAACTACAACGACAGACTTCCGCTCTTTCCCGCACGCTCGCGGAGGATCACACAGCACTGATCAGGGGCCCGCAACCCCGAGCTAAATGCAAACCAGATGCACTGTCAGCAAAACCACAGAACTGGTCCCATATCAGCAGTGAACAGAAACACAACCGTCCAACCGCTTCCTGTGCAGGCATCTCCATGCGTTTGTCAGATTTCCCCCGTCGTCAGAGGAGCCGCTATCATAACAGAAACAGCTGCTGCTCATTCACACAATCTGGACACTACAAACCGATCCGCCGCTACTGAGAGATTCACTACTACCTCCTTGCAAACATTACTTGAAACTACACAAGCTACAAAGACAAACGGACAGGTAATGAAGCTTATAATTACTGTGGTATTAACCAATAAATTAATTGCTCACATTACGGATGTAATTACAGGCTTCAGACAGGCATATTATTTGACTGACATGCAGTAAAACACCGTAACTTAAGTAATTCTTGCTTTAAATCAAATATTTTAAGTGAAAGCAATAGATCCAAATTTATCATTATGCATCCTGAGATTAAAAGGGATGAATTATACGGGATATAAAAGCAACAATTTTCATGAGATGAGCCAACGTTCAATGACCATAATTAATAAAGGCTTTTAGCGTACTAATGAGATATTAATTTAAAATGCCTTTTTATATCTGTACTATAAACCCTCTCAGTTAGACTTTGAAAATATTACAACAGGAATTCATTGATTTTTTTTAAACGCAAAAACCAGTGTCTAGTAAGTGGGTTTCCAGGGTGTTGCTATATGGTTACGAAGTGGTTCTAAGTGAGTTTTAGCATGTTGCTATGCAAGTGCTAAGGTTTTCTGGGTGGTTGTTGAAAATCCTAAGTTGTATCACTTAGAAAAGCACTTTCCTTCTCAACAAGCCACATATTTTCAGGTACCATTCATGTCTGGTGAGGGATGAGTTACAAAAAGTTTAATACTTGAGCTGGTTTAACTGGATCCACTTGCTTTAACTTGCTATGGATTAACAACATCCACAGCAAGACCAACACAGTGACATCAAGACAGCCAAACAACTGAGGAGTGTTGAGGTTTAACATTGTGCACGGAAGCAACACACATCATCATATGAGTGTAAAATGGCCCCTCACCATCTCCTTGTGAGCCCTGTTGTAAGAGGAACTGCTGTCCTTCGTTCCATTGGCGCTCCAGCAGCTGGTCGATGCTGGTGGCCACAGGGGGAAGCGTATCTGAACCAGAGCCGAGCCCTGGAACCAACGGTCCTGACGAGTCATACCGGATATGAAGCCCGCTTAACGGAGACCTAAAGTCATAAATAGAAAACAAATGAGATGTTTATACACACAGGTTTATCAAACAGCTAAATTTGTCTCAATGAGAATTTAAAATGTAAATTAATGTTAGAGCAGGTAAGTTAAGCATCACAGTGGTTCTAGGGATGGGCGGCATGGCTCAAAGCAACTTGCTGCAAACTTTTCTTCGCAGAAGCTTCACGTTAATTTCAAGCGAGTGAGATAAAATATTTAAACTCAAAATTTTGTGTCCAATTATTTCCCAGACGTAGTTTTGGTATTGAGGTCAAAGTCCACTTGACTTGTGTTCGCTACACAACAGTGGGTGGTCATGAAAACGACTTGTTTGCCCCTATAGTAGCGACTTTCTTTTTGCATGTTCTGCAGACAGGGTGACCATCTTCGATTAAATTTCCCTTAGGACTTTTGTAAAAGCCAAATATGACCACACCTCACGATTTGGTCCTTTTAGAAGGCTGAAAAATCTCCCGAGCGCTGTCATTCTTCTGCCATTTCTTCTCGTTCAAAAAACAACGTTGCGCGGTGTGTCTGCGGCAGACTGATGCTGCCTATTTAGGATTTACAAAAGTTTTCAAAATCGTGCTGATCAAACGCGGTTTTAATGATAATTAAATTTTAAACGATATTACTAACCGTCAGTACATTTTATCGTGGTTTATCATGAAACCGGTATCGGTACCGGATCGTTCCATCCCTAGAATATAATCATGTAAACTTGTTTGTTTACAATTAATCTCCACAGAGTTTTATGACTTTTAAATTTATATAAACTTGAACATTTGAATCAAGCTTTTAAAAATTTTATTAAATAAAAATAAAAATTAAATTACAACAAAACATTGCATTTTAATGTTTTGTCAAATAAGATGCAGCACAACAGAACTGTATAAATTTAAAACATGGATGAATAAATATATTGTTTGTATGCTATTCCCAAGTAATATTACTACTTTGAGAAGTACATTTTAGTATATAGTAATTATATATTTCTGTCATAATTTCTTGAAGTTAAACCAAACTTCTATTTTGACAGTTTGTCGTAAATGATCTTTCAGTTTTAGTTTCAGTGTGCATTTGACAGTAGTCTTTTCTCAATTTAAATGGTGAAAAGCTTGTGAAGTGACTCAAAGCAGCTCTGGAGATGAAGTTCACGTGCTCATGTCTTGTGTTCATATACTGAGACGGCAGACGCAGAAAACGCAGCAAGTGTATGGTCACGTATATCAGACGAAACAGAGACGCAAAAATCACTTACGAGCGACATGTACCGACTGGCTGTTGTCGTTAATCCATAGAGTACAAACGTCCAGAGCTTATCGTTATTTACGTAAATTTTATCGTGATCTCGATATGATATCGTTTATCGCCCAGTCCTAAGTGGTACAATACCAGCTGTAAATATATGAATAGTTCTTGCTTACAAACACATATTACACCACTGCTATATTAACAACAACACAGTTGAACTCCTGGTCTGGCATCATGCCTTCAGAGGCAGACGCACTGCTCTGTAAAACAGAGTTCAAAGCTCGTGCAAGTGAGAGAGCCTGGGCCTGCGTCTCTGACACCATAAATCTCAGTACGCTCTTGTTTGGACAGATAGCGATCTGTGTTATTATGAATGCATCCAGCTCTGGGCTCTACATCAGGGCTTTCTGGCGAATGTGAATCTATCTCTGGGGTAATTACGACTGGGCTGAGATCCGCACCACAAGGCAATAAATCTCCAGCACAGAACTGTGAATCCATATCATCCTGGATGGCTGCTCTGGTGCGGATCACAGAAAAAGCAGATACAGATTTTTTCGGTTAATCTGAAGACAGTGCAGAATGCTTCTGAATAAGATTCGTGGACATGTGGGACATATTTAAAGCCCATTCACAAAAAAGAATACAAGATGCAGGGCAGTTGGAATTGAAAAAAATGTAAGGTCTAGAGACTCTTTTTTAAAAATAACATTTTTAACTTGAGAGCTGCGCTTTTAGAATGATGCGTCATGAGCAAGACACTGCAAAAGATGTGAGAGATGAGTGCAGGGGTCAAACATGTCTGTCTAGAGCATATCTACATATAAAAACCATTGAAAAGCAGCACAGTGGAATGCAAAAACATGTTGTGAGAGAACGTCCCCTTATACTTTCAGTACTGAAATTGCTGACATGCAAAAAAGACGTAAAATTGATCTGAAAAAAGTCAATTACAGCATTTGAAAATAATATATTGTTTATATTCATATCTATACATTAAATATACCGAAGCAGCAATGTAAGTACACAAAAAAACCCACTAAATAACCCACTCCTTAAGTAACAGAAGCAATCTAAATGAAAAATCGACATACCTTGTCAACCAAAAATATTACATCCCAGAGGAAATGTTGTGCGGTATATTCACTTCAACACCAATCCATTTTATATCCTCAGTCAGGGGGCAAAAATGCTATATCTTGGGTTACAGAAAACGAACACAACATTTCTTTCTGCATTCGGACACATCGCCGCCACATCAAATTCTGAAGCCGGTTTAACTGCGATAAGGGCAACAGTTGAATGTTCAAAATGCCTGCTGTTCGGAAGGGAGGAAGCGGAGTGAGTGAATGAGTGTGTTCTGGGGGGAAGGGAGGGCGAGCAAAATCTCGGAGCCTGGAGGAGGGGAAGTCTAGCTCAGGAATGTAAATAGGACTTACCGAGGGGAGAGGCTTGTCTTTGGTGAGTTTCCTCTTCTGGAGAAGCCGAGAGCCCCATCTCCTAGCTCTTGATCTGAAAGGTAAACAGAGAGCAGTCGATAAGGAGCCGGAGTGCAGATGTGGGCACAAGAGTAGTCTGGGAAATGCAGGAACGTCAGGCTCGATCCAAAGTGAGCCTGGTAGACATCAGATCTCCCTCGCAGAAATCCATCTAGGGGCTGCAGAGTGGTCTCTCTGGCGGCTCAGCTTGCACACTGACACCACCGAGTGTGTCACTGAGTCACCTCTCTCTCTCTCTCTCTCTCTCTCTCCCCTCCTCTGTTCTTTCCCTCACCCCAGCTCTTTCTTTCCCGTGGAGGCTCCCATCGCCCTGCCTGCAGGCCCCATGCCAGACACTGCTTTTCATTTTCTGCAGTGAAAGTAATGAATCACATATGCGCCTCGCCAAGCACAACCCCCTCCCTCCTTTCTCTCTCTCTTTTTTTTCCTCCACACCCCCCTCAAGTCACAGTTAGCCAATCCCATTTTTCTCTTCCTTTCTGCTTCCTTCCCCCCTTGCCTTTCCTTTTTCTCAACCGTCTTGTTCTTTTTAACACTTTCCAGCCCACTACCACCTCAAGCGCAGGCTGGCTCCAGTGGGGGTGCAGGCACATCAGTGCAAGCTGCCCAAGGTCTGGTGTGACTTATTATGGTGCTGACCCCTTGCCTGACCCTGGATCAGCCCCGGGGCTGCAGTGCAGACTGGACCCGAAAGCATCGGGTATCACTTTAAAAATAAAAAAAGAAATAGAAAAACACAAAGAACAGGGACTGAACGACACAGTGGAAACCTATGAGCAACAGGTGACCAGCATTACTTTTACTTTGTTAAAGTTAAACAAGCCCAGAGTTAGTCTCACGGATCCTATGACAAATTTTTAGACTAGTGTTTTTTTTTGTTTGTTTTTTAACTGACCAATGTCAATATCTAGACAACAAGGTGGCTAATGGCTGAAATACACCTGACATGCATGTCAAATGTAAACAAAACAGTTATTAATTTTGTATTATAATATATAATAATAATAAAATTATGTTTTTGAAGGAAGTCTCTTACGCTCACCAAGGCTGCATTTATTTGATTAAAATACAGTAAAAACTGTAATGTAAAATATTACTATAATTTAAATCTTAAATCTATTTTAAAATATTTTAAAAGGAAATGTATTTTTGTGATGGCAAAGCTGAATTTACAACAGGCATGTTGATTTCCTGTTCAAGAAATATTTCTCATCAACAACGTTGATATTTTTGAGGAAACTTTTCCCAGGATTCTTTGATAATTTAAAAAGAACAGCATTTATTTGAAATAGAAATCTTTTTAAAACATTATAAATGTCTTTATGATCACTTTTAATCCATTTAATACACCCTTGCTGAATAAAAGTATTTATTTCCCTAAAATAAAAAGTCTTACTGTCCAAATAGAAGTTAAATGATCAGCCTGTTCAATATATATCAGTACTTTAGGCGTGCTGCGCTGAGAACGAGTACCAGTCAAGAGTCGGGCTTGTGCTAAGAGCACACAAGCTTTCCAGTCTCGAGCGGTGGTCTCTTTAAGGACGGTGTTCTTCCTCCTATTGTTAGTCAAATGACCCCCTGACCTCTGTTTGAGGAGGGGGGCATGACTGATCCATTATTCCTCAAAGGCTGTGTTCCTCTTTTTCCTCTCTCTCTTGCTTTCAACTGCTCCCCACCCCAACCCCTATGACAGGGTCCTGCAAGCCCATTCGCTCATGACTGAGACCCCCAGGGTTTAGGCAGGGTCCAGGGAAAGTGTTGAGTGGCCCGGGATGGAGGGAGGGAGTCTAAGGTATGCCTGCCTCCTAAACCCAGGGCAATCCCCTCTGTGTCATCACTGCGGTCATTGTGCAGATTAATGAAATGTTTGAGTGGTAGCATGCTTCATTTAACAGGTATGCACACTTTCAGCTCTCTGTCCCGGGGAGTTTTGTTCTCTGGCTCGCCCTCTCTCTGTGACCTGAGGAGGTAAGGGGGGGGGGATACAGCTGACCACACATTCCACATGCACAGGGGAGTAGAGAAAGAATGCAAGGATGAGGAGAAATGGGAGAAGAGAGCGCAGGAAGCAGGAAGAAAGGATTTGAGAAGGGAATTCTGTGCCAGTGGGAGGTACCAGCTAAGGATCAGTGTGGTTCCCCGTCTATGTGTCTCACCTGCTGGGGAGCTGTCGGACTGGGCGATCAGTGCAGCCATGGCGGAGTTCGGATTCAGCCTGTTTCCAAACATATGGGATGGCGCCAGGTTAAAGGATCCCGGTAGTGAGTTTGACTAAGGAAGAAACGCATAAGAAAGAGAATTAGACTAATGATGTAAACACTGTCTAATTCTAAATATTGTGAGTGCCTAAGTGCGTGTCCCTGCATGTGTGCGTATGAATATGTGCGTGAGCGTTGGCCAAAGAGCTGGATGATAAAACACCATGTCAGCTGGATTTCCTGTGAGCCAGGAGAATTGGCTGAGCCTGCAACAGCAGATCCACAGCCCTGAACAACATGCAGACCATGTGCTTCTGCAGCTAATTATTTAATCCAATTAAGCTATTTCCCTAATAATGGTTGGGATTGGTTGCGGTGTTGCTTCTGAGGTAGCAGCATATGTGCAACAACAAACTTGGTGGAGACCACACAAACCTTCACATTACTTGCATTTAAATAACACTTTTGCTGTAAAACAATGTTGTAAATGGCAGCGAATTATTGGGAGGATAAAGAATTAATGAGAACTGAAGAATTATTAAGAGATGATTACTCATATTTATTCCAGTTTGCAGTCTACAATACCATTTATTCAGCAAGGATGCAATAAATTGAGCAAAAGTAGCAGTAAAGACAACAATGTAACAAAAGATTTCCATTTCAAATAAACACTGTTCTTTCGAACAAGGTATTCATTAAAAAATCCTGTACAGCTATAAATGATAATAAGAAATGTATTTGAGCATCAAATCAGCATATCAGAATGATTTCTAAAGGATCACGTGACACTGAAGACTGGAGTAATGATGTTAAAAATGCAGCTTTGCCACGATCATAGGAATCAGATGCATTTAAAAAAAATAATAATAATAATTAAAAATACTTCATAATATTCCTGTTTTTACAGTATTTTAGAATAAATGCAGCCTTGGTAAGCATAAGAGACTTTCAAAAATGTTTAAAAATCTTTCTGACCTCAACATTTTTAATGGTAGCGTATTATATTTTGGGACAAAAATCCATTCACCTATTTATTCCATCCTTATTCTCACTGCATATTTTCATAAAATCAATAGATTCTTTCCTTTTCGTTTCCTCGCTTCATCAACATCAAGGCCTTATCCATTTCAAACAGGAAATAATGCTTGCTGACATTACAATGCATGTTCTTGCAGTTATTATAGAATAATGCCTTTATGTCTAACTTTTTTTTGATTTCTGACCATATCAGACAAACACATTTTGGACCACTCTTGCAAATGGCCAGTGAATACACCCACAGAATGCCAATGTTTAAACCAACCTTGAAAACATGCTTCTTTTATGGATCTTCAACTAACATGTAAAAATGTGCTTTATAGCTTGTGCTTTATTTGGACATTTGCGCAAAGTCTATCAGGTACTCCAACCCTAAACCTGACACTGAATTTGAACTGCCTTATTTACAATTGTAAATAATAATGCATACCAATTCTATAAATATAATATAAATATAATTATAATAAATATTAATGGTATGGTTCTTAAAAAAAAAAAAAAAAAAAAGTAATATCCTGCATTCCCCTGGCCCCTCACGGCCCCACAGGCCCTCCCCATTCCTCAGACACCTCTTTCAGGCCGTGTTGAGAGAGGAGGGAGCATGACCAGTATGAAGAGAACCCCTCATCCCACTACACAGCTCTCTGTCCAGCCTGTCAGCCCTCATCCCATCAGCAAGCTGAGCTCAATGCGCCCGCACAGGGAAAAGAGGGACAGCCGGATTGTTTGAGGCTTAGGGCTCTCAGCACCATTGTGGAGGTTAACGAAGAGTGGGACAGAGGTGGGCCTAGGGGGTGTGCGCTGGGGTCGAAGGTCACCGCTGCCCTGCTTGCAACCACTGAATTTTTTTCATCAAACCATTCTTCATCCACAAAGGGAGAGTTAGAGATGGAGAGGAAGAAAAAAAATTGCAAACATCTCAGAGACAATCATGCTGATGGATGAATAAAACTCCATGTTATACATCAAATAAAAATGAATTGTATTCCTGACCCCAGATATACTTTTAAAAACATCACCTGTTTACTGATCTGCTAACTACCTAGTGAAGAAAAAAAGTCCATCATATTAAATCTCCTACGCCACAAAGCTTAGGACTAATGGAGGATATTTGCAAGCATGCGTTAGAAAGGGCTGGACCGCCGAGAGCCCTGCAGCATTAAGGCCATCAGTGGGTCTACTTCATCTCCTAATGTAAGGCCACCCTGCCTGCAGAGAGGGCAGATCTGCACAAACAAAGCCCTGTTGCCTGGAAACAACCGGTTGCTACAGCAGTGCAAGTCAAGACAAAGATGCTCAGGAGAGCGGCAGAGATGGTGCTCAGTCTCTAGTGCGCTTCCAAAGGGCCCATTTGGAAGCAGTGCTGGGAGTCTGTAAGAATGACTTTACTTTATTATTGCCATCTAAACGGACACACAGGAGTCCGTCAATGAGGGGATTCTGAAGTCGCCGATTCGTTTATTCTGTATTTATTAATGATTTAAATATTGTTTCATGAAGAAAGTGATACTATCATTCAGAAAGCAGGCATTAAACTGATAAAAAGTGACAGTAAATAAATGTATAATGTTACAAAAAAAATTCCATATGAAATAAATGCTGTTCTTTTGAACTTTCTATTCATAAAAAAAAATATTAAGCAGCACAACTGTTTTTAAAATTGTTGATACCATTTCTTGAGCACCAAATCAGCATATTAGAATGATTTCTGATGGATAATGTGACACCGAAGACTGTAATGATGAAACGCATCACAGAAATAAATTAAAATGTAAAATATATTACAAATAGAAACAGTTATTTGAAATTTGTTATTACTTTTATTTTAAATTCAGCCTTGATGAGCATGAGACTTCTTTTCAAAAAAATGTAAAATATCCTTATTTATATAAATATAATTACTGACTCAAAGCGACATATATAGCAAATATAAAGCCAATTACAGCTCTTTTCTCACAATGTCGTTCTGTTTATTTGACCACACATACTTCTCTGACTAGCTAATACAAGCACAATCATGTTCATCCGTTAAGACCATATACTTAAGCAGCCTAGTAATAAATACCCTAAATGACTCAAAACACTGTCTTTTAAGAGCTGAAAAATGAGGTCTGAAGTGACAAACTTTACTTCTTCCACTGACATGTTATGTAGACATGCAGCCCTTAGACGGCTTCCTTCGTACTGTTAATATTACTGCTGCAATTACATAAATATTGCATTAACACAACCCGGGCACTTGAGAACCAAATTCATTTGTTCTGTAGGAAAAAAAAAAAAAAAAAAAAAAAAACACATGCGAGTTACTTAATGCATAAATAGCTGCACCCAACGTTTACATCCGAGCCTTTTAGGAGTTAATTACTATTTGTGCCATGAATGTGCTTTCAGCATTTATCTTGATAAAACTGGAGCAAATTAACACACAGTACAAAAACGATGAGTATAATTCCGTTTAATTGGTTAATTTAGTGAGAGATAATGCATTACGGATACGTGTGAGCAGAAAGCCGAGCGATCAGCAGCATTACTTTTCTTCACAGATATACACTACAGTTCAAAAGTTGGTCCGGAAGATTATTCTTCGATTTCAAAAGAAGTCTCTTTTGCTCATCAAGGCTGCATTTATTTGATCAAAAATACAGTAAAAACTGTAATATTGTAAAATATTATTCATATTACAACAGAAAACGTTTCTATTACCACATTATCCTTCAAAAATCATTCTAATATGCTGATTTGTTGCTCAAGAAACATTTATTATTATCCTTATTGTTAAAAACAATCGTGCTGCTATGTTTTGTGGAAACATTTTTTTATCAATTTAATGCATTTGCGGAATAAAAGTATTAATTTCTTTAAAAAACAAAACAAAAAACAATCCTATTGATCTTAAATGTTTAAATGGTAGCATATTAGTAGCTCTTGATTTAAACTCAAGTTAAGCTAAACAAAAACACCTTATGTAGTTCTGATCCAGCCTAGTAACGCTGAATCACATTTTTATGCTCAAATTAATCTTATTCATTTGCCCATGTCACCAAAACCAAACCAAATTGGTTCTGAAATAATTGAACAAACATATGTATGAATACATAATAAAGTCTGTTATAATAATAATAATAGTAATACTATAATATAATAATAAATAAATATATTATACTCACATGTGTGGACGAGGTGCTGGTAAACGGGGTGGTTGGGGGCAGTGAGGTGAGAGTGGACATGGAAGTGACCACAGACTGATGAACAGGTAACTCGGAATTGGACCCGGACAGAGACCCTCCGAGCACCGCACTGGGCAACGGGCAGGCTACATCACTACTGCTGGGGTACGGACCTGCAAAAAGACAGCAATTACAGTAAATTATACAAGTAAAACAGCACATCTTCAATGATCACTAAGACAGACGTTTTCTTCTAATTCTCAGAGTCAAAAATAACATTGTCTTGTTTATCAGCAGGACATCTGGCATAGCAACTGGGGGTTGTGAAGGAAATCAACACAGGTTATGACCTGTAATCTAGTGGTAAAAGCAAAGTTTTAATAGCTGTAAGGGCAACCTCTGTCCTCCAATATACCTTCACTAGTTATCCATCTATCTTTCTCGCTGGCCCTGAGATGAACTTTGTGGACTTTGAATGGCCTGCCTGACCAGGCCCTCATTACAGCAGACATCGAGAGCAAGCACAAAGCATTTCTGAGTCCTCTCAATATGCACTCTGCACCGGCCTCCCAGTGACCCAGAAAACAGTTCCCTGAATCTGACGACTCACTATTTCTTCTGTAAAAATGACTGAGGGCTTTTCAGGCGGGGCCAGAGAGTCAGGGAGGAGTGCGGCCCATTCATATTTATGTGTCGGTTCATGACATGCACGCTGTTTGTTGTTGCTGTTGTTTTATTGATTTTTTCCCCCTTTTCTCTCTCCCTCCTCCCCTGCCACCATCTCAAATAAACCCAGCTGATGGCCCAGGCTGACCCATTGCAGGAACGAGAGAGGCCCCCTTGCCACACAAAGGAATGAATGGCTCGCGGCAGTCTACATTCACTGCTGAAACAAGGAAACATTGTTGGGCGGAGAGGTACCACGTGAAGCATTTACAGTACCAAGCTCTGAACTCCACATAGGGCATATGCAATAGAGAATAGAGAAAGGAAGCTTAAACATCACTGACACGGTATTCCATTTAATCCCAATTAGTTTTACTTTTAGAAGACTTGTGAATACCAACGGCTAACTTGATGCATTAATGATTAGATTAATCTTTAAATCATCATGTTGATCTGGTAATCTGGTTAATAATTAACATTTCAGAAAAGGTCAACCAACGGAGCATTTGATTAGAGGTTACAAGACATGCACGACCAAACAAAGCAAGGACAAAGATCCTGTTATCTGGTGCTGATCGAACGGGCCCAATCGATCAGGACTTAACATCTCCTCCTGAAACCCCCCTTATCAAATCAGGGGAAGAGAGGGGAAATTTCAAATTAGATTAGCCAGCATTTCAAGTCAAACCCTTGTCTCCTCTCTCAGCAGAAAATCCATGCGAGTTCAGAGGGAGGTTAATGACGAGGCCCAGAACCTGATAAGGATCCTCTGCACTTTCCTTACGGACCAAGAGAAGAAAGGAGCGACTGATTCGAGGTATTGTTGTGTGGCAGTAGAACATATTTAGGCCTTTGACGTGGCAGATGTTTTTAATTTAAATGTGGTATCATGAACAGTAATCAATGTCTTGAAGTGTTTTGCGTTGGGTTACTAGCTTCAAGATATGTTCCACCACACGCGAACAGTCGGGCTTGATGTTTCTAATGTGTGCCGACAGAAAGCAATAAGTTAAGGTGCATGGCTGAAGTTAATGCAGCAAATGCATGCATTGCTTGTCAACAGGGCTTGACATTAATACCCGCCAACCCGCCATTTGCGGGTGGATTTCAGCTGTGGCGTGTAACACAGCCACTCCCACTAGCCACTTTGGCGGGTTGAATTTTATTGTAGTCTTCTCAAAAGGCATCTTTTATAAATCGCGTTGTGTGTTATAACCAACTACACACTTTTCTTTTGAATTGATTCTTTTGAGGTTTTGAGCTTTGATTGCAATGTCTAATAACCAGAGGCGTTCAGTTTAGTCATCGCTGAAAAGCCGGAGTTTTGTTCAGAGCGCGCTCCCACTGACTGAATCTGCACTCTTATCATAAACAACAAAGCAGAGATGTAGCCTATGTGCGGTGAATGCAGGAGATTCATTCATCATACAGTGATTGACTGTTTTGTTCAGCAGCGAAAATAGTTTCAAACAAAGATCACAGCAGAACCACAGTGCATCTGATGTGACTGGCATAAAGTTGGCTTGATGTTGGACATTCAATATTCACAAATTTAACTAAAGTTACATACGACATTGGTATACGCATTTCTAACTTAGCATTTGAAGAGAATGACTTATAGTCATAAAACCAACTGTAAAGGGTTCATCTAGGTGTCAGGCATGATGCACACCTTTTAGATTTTTGTAGACTTATATTTTTCAGACAAGCAACTTTTTTCTCTAGGACCTCTACACACAACCATATCAGAACTAAATAGACCTATTTGATGACATGTTATAAATTTCAGGAAGACTTGATCATGTAGAGTTGGTGTGTACAGTGCTCATTTACATATTGCCAACAACAAATTTCCCAACAACAATATTTTGGCCAGTGAAAATGTAACTTTAAAAAAACCACTAGCCACAGTGGCTGGTGAGCAAAAAAGTTAATGTCAAACCCTGTTTGCCAAATGTATACTTGAATAGACAGAAAATCTAAAGGCTTAAAAAGATAAATCCAGGCTTAAAAGGATAGTTAACCTGAAATGATTTGTATCATGTCATTGCAAACCTGTAAGACTTTCTTCTGTGGAACATAAAAGAAGATAAATAAAAAAATGTCTGACATTTTGTCCATATAATTAAAGTCAATGGGGTCTAAATGACTTTCATTTTATGGATGGACACAATTGTATTCAGTATATGGAAAAAGTGGTTCAAACATTCTTCAATATTTTGTTCACAAGAGGAAAAGTCATACAGGCACATTGTAACATAATATGTTTTAGCATTTAAAACTTTTTGTTTTAACTTATTTGAACTTCTGTGAAATATTTTTAGTATCATGCGCAAGATGCTAAAAAAACAAAAAAAAACAAACAAAAAAAAACCTCTAAAACCATATTCTGTGTGAACAGCCCTTAAAGGCTAATTTGCAGTCTGGAGGAATCACGTTTCTGCATAAGTTTGTTTCGTTCAGAACAACTTGAAAGCCTGGTGGTGCGTGATCTTCAGTCGTTTAGTGTATGATGGTCAGGTTTTTTCTATAACCCTATTCAAACTCAACAAGCGTACAATTCCTAGCGTTTTAATATCTGTTCAGTAATCAAAAGTTGTGTAGATTCTTCCAGACTTAACAGTACATTGTGCGCATGCGTCTCACTCAGCTTTTCCTTCTAATTTCATATGAAACCCAACAAGAATCATTCCACCCTCTGCAAATAACACCCTATAAAGCCCTGCACCCAGCCAGGGCTGAGATGGATGTTTGCATTTAATAATAGCCCCCACTGCTTCCCTGATAAACCAGTCATCCATCCCCCCCCAAAAAAAGAGAGAGCTGGGAGCCATTGAGGGAGGGTGAGACAGATAGATGAGGTGGAGCACTCTGCTGTAGCGCTGCATTAGCAATAGCTAAATATTTACAGTCCAACCAAAGGCCAGGAACAGGTGAGGGCAGGGACGGGTGGGAGAACATGCACCAAACAAACAAAAAAATCCTTGAGAGAGGGGACAGGGCGATAGTGAGACGGCACATAGTAGGGAGTGATAGAGAAAAGAAAAAAAAAACGTTAAAGTTCTAATCAAAAGGAAAGAAACTACAAAAAAGCCAGATGGTTGCCAAGCAACAGTGCAGCGCCACAGATAAGGCCTGTTAAACATTCAAGCTGCCATGTGTACGTGGAGCGCTTTTGTCAATGGCTAGATTTAGCAGGTGTGAGCAAGATAGTGCCTGCAAATGAGAGAGAAAGAACGTTGTGAACATGTATATGCACAGAGAGTGAAAGTTCTGGCTCCGGCTCAGTGAACGGAAAGGCCAGTAGGGGTCAGGGCATTTCTTCACACTATCTTGAGCCGGTAAGTGATGTTGGCTCACGCTAGATCCCAAGCGAAGACAACGACAGGGAGGAACAAATAAAATTTTAACTAATTGCCTGTTACGGGCTCCTTCCCTCCTCCAGCTCCCTCGGGCTCAACAGGTTAATGTGCATCTCTATGGAGATTCAGTGGGCCACTCTAAGCTCTCAATCAGGTAGGAATGAGGAAGCACTTTAGAGAGCACCTCCATCCACTTTTACCCTAATGAGCTTCAGCACAGACCAAAACAACATCATGCTGGTTCCCAGGCTACTATTCGAGAAAAGCGGACCTCAAATGGACTTTTTTTTTAATAAATAGAGATGGAAAAAAACTGCAATTCATGGGAAAATTATGAAGAGGAATTGAACTGAATGCGATATTGAAAAGTCATTCCAACATAAAATTCCTGAAAAATTATTATCTCAGATCGACCAAAACATGCCCCTTTTTATATTTTATAAACATAGATGAGGGGGAAAAAAGATGAGGGCGAAGAAAGATGGCGAATGTTAGGAGAGAGTATTTGGATTAAAGAGCATTTTTTTGTTTCCTGTATCATCCATTTTAGGGCTGCGCAATAATGATCAAATGGATAATTACTATTATGTTGCTCAAATCATAACTGTGATTATTAGTCATGATTGTTCTCATTTCATCAGAATTCTTAAGGTGATGATACACGGGTTATCTTTTTTGAGCAATGTTGTTGGGCAATGTTGCAGAGCGATGTTGCTTGGGCACTTTTCCACTGAGAATGGGCAACAGAATTCGATCCGGATACTTTAGATCAGTCATGGGCCCTGTGTCTTACCTGGTTGACCGTTTACAGCAACACTGGCCAGCAACATTGCTCAAAAAGTTGCCCGCGTATCATGACCTTTACACTTCCATGTAAGCACAAATCAAAAGAATGTCAGCTTATATGCAGGGAACAGACACAGACAGACTATGTTACACATTCATTTGAACAGAATATCTCAAAAGAGAACGCTAAACTCCATACATGTTTGTGTTTTAAGATAGGGATGCACCGATATGAAAATTTTGGCCGATACGATAACTCTATGTCAGAAAGCCGATAACTGATATATTGGCCGATAAATCTAAATACAAATTTTGATAAACTTTGAGAGCCATTAAAAGCCATATTCCAAACACTTCAACATAAATCAAACATATACAGTACAGTAGCCTATTTGACCCAGTGAAAGATTCCTTAATGTTCCAAATACACTTCCATAGCCAGCTTACTTTATTTATAAAATGGTAACACTTTACAATAAGGTTTAATTTTTGTTAGCATTAGTTAACCAACAATGAATACTTCTACAGCATTTATTAATCTTAGTTCATGTTAATCTCAACACTGTTAATAAATACATTTTATTACCAACATTAACAAAAGGTTATTGCTCTCTGTTTGTTTGTGTTAGTTAATGCATTAACAAATGAGACCTTGTTTGTAAAATGTTACCAAAAATTCTATTGCCTAACAAAAAATTAAATACCTAAATATTGCAAACAAGTTATTGGACAGCATTACTTAGGCTGCATAAAGAATAAAAATGCATGTGCCATGCATGAACAATCTGAGATTTATACAAAATAAATATAATATTACAACTTATATTTGCACAAAATCACGCACAGGTAAACTAAGTTACATAGTCAGAAGGCCTTTAACTCTGGTCTTCCCCTGTTTGAGCTGCATGCGCTGAAGTGCTGCAGGTTATTAGCCTAACTCAACGAAACGCATCCTATATGAGATTAATCAGATGTTTATACTACATAAACTTAATATTATGCTTATAATGACGCAAATGCAAAAGTGAACTTGACTGTGCTGGTCAGAATGCGTTGTGGACGCCCTCTTCCCATTACACCGTGCTAAAACAAAACTAAACCCAGAGAATTCACAACGTTTTATTACAAAAATGTTCTCATTACAGTGTTACATATATTACAGTCCCAGTAGTTATTAATAATGTGCATTTATGTTTGAACCGTGCGCTGAAGCTAAAGACCGGTACAATTAAGCTCTTTACTGCCTCGTTAATTAACTCAACCAAACGCACATGAGATTACTCAGATATAAACAGATTCAATAAATATTAGTATAATGTAAACTTACTATAATATAAAATATAAACTTACAATGGCACAAAAAGCTGCAAATGCAAAAGCGAACTTGACTGTGCTTATCATGAAGGTGCAACTCCGTGGATGCGCTCTTCCCTCAACACGTGAAAACAACGTTCTTTTACAGCTTATATGTTAGACTTGTGCTTCACATGTTGCACATAACTGTATTTTCCTTTTTGAAGTGATTCCAATCATATCTGAAGCAATTCCAACCCAGCATCATGGCAGACAGCGCATCTGAAGTGTCTCAGCTGAAGGAAATAATACTTTATCTATCAGCCTGAATATATCGGTCAAATTTTCTTATCGGATCGATAATGATAACATCAAAAATGATTATTTATCGGCCGATAACAATATGCATATCGTGCATCCCTATTTTAAGATCATCAGCATTTTTTAAAAATTTTAGTGCAGAGAGAGCATGTACACATAGATGCCACGTTGGGATAATGAAGTAAAACACTAGGAAGAAAACATCCATTTGATATCCATTTGTAGCCAATAATTTTATCCCTTAAAACTCATCTTTGATCATCAAAATATTTTCAAATTTTTTTCCTGTGAAAAAAAATGTCTTCATGCCTTAAAATGGTTTTGGCCCTTGCTTCATTTAGTATACGCGGCTCGATGAATATGCAAGTTAGCCCCGCAACCCACTCTGTCAACTTTCCTCAAGATACTGTAGTAAATGCTGCACAATGGTATTGCTCTTTACAACATCTGACCCATAACGGTAATTAATATGATTAACCTTTTGCTTGACTACGCTATCAAACAGCTAATAATGTGTTGCTAATGTTGCCTTTTAAAAATCAGTACGCTTTAATCATTGAACGTCAGTGGAGAAAGGCATATAGTTCATCATATCATCATAATATACGTCACATACATAATTCAACTACATTGCTAAATACCAAATTTTTCAGATCAACAGAAAAATATACCAGGATAACCTGGTTTCTCAAGACTCCCCTGCTTCACAGCAGTTAATGATATGCTAAAGTCCGCCCGCACGTTATTGTGAGACTGTCAACCCGGGTTTTTTTTTTCATACATTTTAAGGAGAAAATTCTCAGCAATGGTGTTGACTTGAGTTTGCACATGGTTTGTCTGAAGGCATATTAAAAACACCACATAGATATACAAATAACATTAAAAACTTTATTTTCACCAGAGGGGGTCTTTAAGAGAAAAGTTCTGATTGAGGTATTTAAACTCTTGACATCTGGCAACCACAATCATTAAAGCTAATGGAGGTTTTTTTTTACCAATGCAAGACAACGAAAATGTAAAGGGGGGGAAAAAATTTTTCAGGATAAATAACTAATGTGCTAATATTATAGATTATGTGTAAACAAGAACAGCAGATATCTTGGTAATGATTTAAAAATAATTAATCGTGTAGCCCCATTGTTATGCACTATATTGATATCATCCACGACACGAAAAACAATCATCGGTATTAACGAGAATTTGTGCACATTTAAGTTATTCAAAATAAACAGGCTCAATTATACTTTCATGCTGACTTAAAGCAAAACTTTAAACAAATAAAATTACGGCTCTCTCTGCTCACCTGGTCCTGCAGATGGGGAGCTGACAGTCATACCCTGTAAGTTTCCATTCCTGAGGAGGGATGGGGACTTCTGAATCCCCAGACTGCTGTTTCCAGCACCCACCGCTCCCACACCTCCGGTACTGCTGACGGTGCTCCCGCGGCAGGCCATGGTGCTCATGGAAGATGGCGAAGGGGAGGTGGATGAGGGCATTGTGGAACCGTGCTCTCCTGTATCAGTAGTTTTACTGTCCTGGGTGGTGAAGCACGGTCCATACCGGTTCCTCCAGTTCCCTCTCTTCTTTTTCTTCACTCCATCCTCACCTGTAGATGAAGACGATGTCGCAGAGGAAGAGGATGAGGAGGGCTGGGGCCGTTTGTAGCCGGCTGAGGCCAGGCCACCCAACTCTCCAGCCGGGTGACAGTTTTCATAATGCTTGCTGGAGCTTTGGGGAAGGGACATCATGCTGAAGGTGTTTAGAGCCACCATGCCTTCAGAGGCTCCGCTTTCTGCACCACCCTTCACGTGGCAACGGCCAAAGGATGGAGGTGTGTAAGATTCGCCGGCCCTCAGGCTGGGATCAGAGAAGCTGAGGAAATCAGATGTGGGTTGAACCACAGACCCAGTAGTGGCTGATTTACTGCTGCTGCCTAATAAAAGACCTGAGAGAGAAAAAGGAAGAGATAAAGATAAAAGTGCACCTTAATGTCGCAACCACATTAACAGACAGACAGCATAAACCAACAGTGAGGTGACATGTGGTCATAAAGCTAAGACCTTTTTGCAGCCACATTTTTTAAGTACACAGAAACACACCATAACTGGAGCGCCGAACTGGACAACAGTCCTTTTATCTTTTATATTAAGAGTTTGTAATATTGCAGCATAAAACCATTATCAATTCTGTGCATAATAGTTTAGCAACTTTTGCTATATTACACACTACAATTGAAAAGTTTTTAAATTAAAAATATTAAAGTCTCTTATCCTCACCAAGGCTATATTTATTTGATCAAAATTACAGTGAGGTGTAAATATTTTATTATATTACTATAATCTAAAGTAACTGTTTACTTTTAAAAAGAAACAGGAGAAACTGTTTTCTTCCATCATTACTCCAGTCTTCAGTGTCACATGATCCTTCAAAAATCATTTTAATATGCCGATTTGCTGCTCAAGAAACACTTATTATCAATGTTGAACAGTTGTGTTGCTTAATATTTTTGTGGAAACCATGATACATATTTTTGTTCAGGATTATTTGATGAATAAATTCAAAAGATCAACATTTATTAATGCATCCTTGTAGAGTACAAATATTTATTTAAAAAAAAAAAAATTACTGACCCTAACTTATATTAGTTGTCCAAAATGAATACCAAAAAACTCTGAAATGTTGAATAGCTAGGAGAATGCTTTTTTTCTCCAATTTGAACACAATGACTTGACTTTACCTCTTGGATGAGAATGTTTTTTTTTTTTCAGATGAGAATTTTAGTTTCAGAAATAAAGTTTTTGGAATTTGAAAATTCTAAAAATGTATTAAATAATTTTGAAAATAACTATTTCCTGAAGAAATCAGGAAATTCCATAATCTTGTGGACCGCCAAACTTGGAGGAAGCTAAACAATCAGGTATGTAGGCAGGCAAGAAGGGTGACCCAGATCTAGGTGTTCATTCGGACCCTCCCCTCAGGCAAGGACTCGTCCTTTAACCAAAGCCAGAGAAACCACTCCGATGTGCATGTTTTCACAGCTGTGGCAAGGGGCTGCAGAGGCTTTACTTCCCAATTTTATTATGCAGTCTATCCCCTGAGTCTATCCCACTAACATTTAAACACACAGATCTTGCATGCCAACATGTCTTGAAGATAAATTAATATCACAAAAAAGGCTGCCATGACAAATAGATAACTAGCTGCATTTTGTAGTTCTTTCAAAAACACATTCAGGAAGTTCTGCTATATCTTTTCGCTGGATCCTAGATTAAGCACTGCTATCCATTTGCTGCCTGAAGATGAGCAAAATCGGCCTGAAAAGAGAGCAGACTTAACTTAAAATCTTAAATCCTGCCTCAAAGAATATTACTTTTTATCTGCCATTCTTATATCAACAACAACAATATTCACATAAGCGGCAATATACAAAACTTTACATATTACCACAGCTCTCTGTTATTGTCAACCACAAAGGACTCAATTTAATAAAAGATTGCTGATTTTAATCTCTCATATACTTGGGATATTACATCAGGGTGGCCAAACAGAACAGTTGTGTGGCTGGGTCTGTGTCAGGTGTTGTCACAACATCCCAGACAATATGACACTTTCAGTCAGAAGATTAGACTCCATAGTTAATCTCCAACATCTTTTGATCTCATTGCGCTCTACTGAGAAAACACTGCGTTGTTTCTTCTTCCAGGGTTCCTTGAAGGTTGCACGTAACTCCAGCGAGGAGGCCCCTGCCGCACTTTGACACATTAATGATTAGTCTGAATTTTCCAGACGTGACCTCTGCTTCAATCCCTCCATCACGGCTTGATAGCAGAAAGGAAGGTAGCATGCTTCTCCTCTGACTCCCAAACCTCCCTCATAACACACATAAACACTCGTACACACACAGACGCCACCCACAGCACTGCCAGATCGGAAAGCCTTGCCGCTCCATATTACAGCGGCAGCCAGCCAGACGACAGCCTTATCGCACACACATGCCAAGCTTACGGCTTCTGGATTCCATCCAGCTCTGTCACAACAGACTCACTCGAAATGTCACACACAGGAAGTCGACACGAGACTTGGATCTGGCCGTTCAATTCAGGAACATGAAGAAGGTGTTTTAACGATTCACTTCATCAACAATCTGAAGTGAAAGTGAAGTTGGCATGTTTGAAAGTCTCACCTTGCTGAAAAGGACTGGTTGAGGAGGGGGCCGTGGATGAAGTCGCCGTGGTGACCACAGGACCGTGGGGTTTGCTCGGCACGGACTTGCGCCCCCTGGACCCCGAGCTTGAGCTGGTGCCGTGACTGTTGGACTTCTTGCTTTTGCTGTCCGAGCTCTTGCCATCCGAGGAGCCGCCATCCTTGGAACTGGAACTGGAGTGAGATGGAACTTCCTGGAAGTTGGCATTGGTGAAACGGCCCCCGCTGTCATCCAGTCGCTTCTGAGTGGAGGAGATGGAGGAGACACTTCCGGCACTGGTACTGTTGTTGTAGCTCTGTGGCCAAGAAGGGAATGCACATATGGGCAAAAAGGCTTAGAGTGCACTTTTTTTTATTGATATTTGACAAACTCTCAGGCATCTACCCTAGTCTAACAGACAGGTGGACTCACCTTCTCAGAGCTCACCATCAGTGCTGGCACCAGGGAAGGCGACAGTTCCAAAGACTTTTTGTGCTTTGGTTTGTGGCGATCTCTTTCTTTATGTTTCTGTGATGAAACAACAACAACAAAACAAAACTTTAATGAAGATGGTACAAAGGTTTTGACTGAAACCAGTACAGCTAGGGAAGGACTTTAGAGTCTAGACTGTCATTTCTGAAAAGAGACAGAAAGATGGGAAACGCAAAAAGGTGAAACAATGAGAGTCCCATTCTGAACAAGTCAACAGTTTGGATGCATTCAATCCCGACAAGTGCTGCCCATGAAGATCTTCCTGTAAAGAAAAATAAAGGGTATTCCTCTGGATAGGAAAGGTTTCACATTGCAGGCCTGACCAGAGTCTACTGCAGCTTAATTTACACCCCAGTCTAGTGCCGCTGCACACAGCTCTATTTGCGCCCGAGAAACGGGAGCGTGAACAAATTTACACCTCGCACTCCAATCGAACACCTCCAACCTCTCCGTTTCTGTTCTTAAGAGCATGGCTGTAAAAATATGCAGTGATCCTGAACCATTTGTAGAGAATATTTACACATTCCCCACTGGAGCGATATACAAACGTCTATCTTTTTTGCCCCTTTCTGTCATCTTCCAGCCATTGTCTCAGTTAGAATTGACAATTATTCTGAACATAACGGTTTATGCTACTTCTCAGTGCAAGTGGCGGTGACAATTCCAGAGGCCCTCAGGCTCAAGTTTTTCAATGAAAATGAAAATGAGCTTCTGCTTCTTCAACGCCATTTACCATTTTCCTGCATATACCATTTTAAATGCCATTTCCTTAGAACAGAAAAATCATACACACTTGAAATGAAGGTGCTGAATATGCACCTTGATTTTTGTAAGAGATTGGAAAATATTGTATTTGTATTGAATAAGCATTGCTATTGGTTTTCATCTGCAACCTACATATCCAAAACAATTGTTTTTGTGTTATGCTTAATAATTTGCTTATGCTGCAAATCCCATAATTTTAACCACAAAACCTAGCAAAAATACAAGTTTATTAATAGTGACAAAATAATTAAAAATATAACAGCATTTACTGAAATTACAAAGCTTTGTTATGTGCATTTGCTCTGCAAGGCAAGAAACAAGCTAATTTTGAATGGACGCAAAGACAAGACACTTAATTAACATTGTTTCTAAAGGTGCTGACAAGGCAGTGTTATTATGAGAGAGAGAGAGAGAGAAAAAAAAAAAAATCACTACTTGGCTTTGATTATGAATGGAAAAAGAAAAATACACAAAATTCACCTTAATTCCATTAAATAAACAAACTGAAACATCTAGATACGCAGACCCTTATGTAATGACAAAATGCAGGTATAAATTGCTGTTTACTGGCCTAATTAAAATTCTGACATAAACGTCTTGCAAGAGTTTGACATAAGACGACAGCTATCTTAATTATACAAAGATGAATAGTTCAGGCAGAGGTGACTGAAAAGAGAGAGAACAAAATGCCAAGGCATTTATCATAATTCATCAATGCCTTCAGCAGATTAGTGAAATGTAGCAAATCTCTTTCAGGACGAACAAAGAAATTACTCCCGAGGCTTCAGGCTAAGTATTAAAATTCAACTACGGAAATGAATAAATATAATAAAGGTAAAAATAAATAAATAAATAAATAAATAAAAAGTTTAAATACAAAAGAAAAAACTAATCATCGAGAAAACAAAGCTAAAATCCCAAACATATCAAATTTAAGATATGTGAGGCAGGAGAAGGAAGAGAGATTGAAAACATTTTATTCCCAGATGCCGCTCTCGACGGCCTCTCCGAGCACATCTGAACTAGCTGCAAATTGAGAAGCTTTTAGCCTCTATTGTTGTTTGGCCCTGGGGTTTGGAATTAGCTAGGTATACATCTGAGCCCCCCGACCTTTGACCTGGGAATGTGGAGTAGGGGGGATGGGCCCCCTTTGCTAATGCAAATCAGGCGTCGTAACAATAGCCATGGCGGAGCAGAGAGCACTTCACAACACTATCTTCAAGAATACAGCTCCAACCCAAATCATTGTTCATATCAACCCCTCTCAATGCAGAGTAAGGCGAAGAAGTTAAATATCAGAATAATTCTGGGAGAAACGGCTTTAAATTGCATCTCATATTTAATCTTTTGCTGACCTAGATTACACAGGCTGCACAGTTGGTCTTTGAGCAGCTTAAAAGAGCACCATCTACTCCATTTTGGTATGCATTTCCAATGCAAACTCATTCAAACCAATTCAAATAATTAGGGAATTTGTGTCAAATAACCAATAGCCTCAATGCCAGACCTGCACTCCCCACTGTAAGTGCTCATCTGACTATTGTGAGCATTCAGATTTTCATTTAAATACATGAATGCAATACAGATCCTCAAATGCAGTCGAATACTTTCTTCACATTACTTTAAAATAATTTATAAAATGTACAAAATACTTGTATTAATTTGGTTAAAAAAGCAAAATGAAACAAAAAAAAAAAATATGAACAAAAAAAATGCACGTGTGGTTCCACACTTTATATGTAGGTTGGTAAGCTTGCAGAACAGCAAAAATCCACAATTATCATGTTTCAGAGAATTTTCTTTTTTTTTATATCACTTTTTGAAAAACAACTATTAAGCAGAATTATTACATGAAGACAAAAAAAAAAGGTTCACAACAGACAATTAAAAAAAAAGAAATAAATGTAAATCCCTCAAACTTCAAAAACTGAAGAATACGACGACAACATTTGAAATTGCTAAATCAACAGAGCCATTTTATTGACCCGGTTCAAATTGAACAAATCAGGCAAGTTATCGCTGATTAAAGGGATAGTTCACCCAAAAATTTTAATTCTGTCATCGTTTACTCACCCTCAAGTTGTTCCAAACCTGTAGGAGTTTCTTTCTTCTGCTGAACACAAAGATATTTTGAAGAATGTTCGTAACAAAGCAGATCGAGCAACCACTGACTACCACAGTAGGGAAAAAAATACTATGGTAGTCAACGGTTGCTCGATCTGCTTTATTACAAACATTCTTCAAAATAGGGTGAGTAAATGATGACAGAATTTAAATTTTTGGGTGAACTATCCCTTTAAGATGGCTGTACAGAGGCTGAGCGTTTGAAATCTATGTGGCCGGTGGGAGCTGCTTAGGGACAGGCAGAAAATTATCAATGACGATGGATAGATGTGATGAGCTCCTCCACACATTTCACACTATGAGGTCTGCTGGATTAGTATTTCAGATACCACCATTATTATAGTAAGAAGATAAAAATACAGACAAGAGGCACAATCAAATATATATATTTTTTTTATACATGCACTAAGGATCGTCTTCCGCAGTTACGTACATTTATTGATATGAGGCCATGTTACAGGGCCTACGCTTAATTGAATTAAATGGGAAGGCGAGCAGGGCTAATAATGCTACACGTTTCATTCGGTATGGCTGCGTATAGAAAATTAGTGGAACAAATGACTACACTACCTATCAATACTGATTAAACGTACTCTGTGGAACTAAATGGCCATGACGGATGCTTTTCTATGCATACAGCACTCTTTATGTTGATAATTTGTGGCAGCATCAAAATACTAATCACTTTGAGTGATAAAAGGACTCTTCTCCCTCCCGTGGCTTTAAAAGCTTTGTGGGATATAAAAAGTGTGCATGTGAGGGTTGGCACAGGGTGACAGTGGCTTGTGTAATTTGCATACTTTGGACAAACAGGAGTTTTGGTTTTGTTCGTTTACCTCATAGTCTGAAGTCGTGAGGAGGGGGGCATCAATCACACATGGCAGGAAGTGAGGTAGATCTGGAGGCTGCCTTACCTTCTTTTCCTTGTCATGGTGCTTATCCAAAGAGTGAGTGGAAGAATCACTTAAGCTTTGAGCCCTACTACCACGGCCTTTGCTCCTTCTCTAAAAGGTGAAAAAGGAACTTCGAGTTACCATTTAAAGTCTGTCCAATTTTTTTCCTATTTCTCACTTCTCTCTCTTCTAGGAGCAAAGAAAATAGCCCTTACTGAGACAAAGGAAACAAATAGAAGACAATTACGGAAAAAAAACATTGTCATGACAACCATTTATATATATTTTATGGTTTCTCCATCAAAAGCAATTTGCATGAGCCCATCGAGTCAACCTATGGTAATGTTTGTTCGTTTGAATGCCATGCCAGTATCTAAAGCTATTTTACTTATGGAAATGTAATTCGGGAAAGCCAAAGAATACCTTGATAGTCACTTATATTTGATTTTTTTTTATACAACTACAAAATCAACAACATTCTCCATGTACCAACAGAAACAACTGACTTTATATTTTTGCGAAAAAAAATATATACATAGAAGAAAAAACATTACGCCATGATGCATGAATCTGACATCCAAACTAACCAAAAAGAAATCTTGGTAAAATATGCCACATTTCTTTTTAAGTCAACAGTCTCTAAAGCTGCTATTGACAACAAATGCCACAACAACAAAAAAAACTCAGGTCACAAATGGTCTTTGTTTACCAGCAGCTCACTGAAACAAAGGCCTACATGGAAATGTCAGGGGCTAGTAGCCAGCTATTGAACTATTAATCCAAGAGACTGTGCTGATGCTGTCAGTCCATTAACATGGTGACAGGGAGACATGGTACATCCTGCAGAAACATCATGCTGTCCTGTACAATAGAGCAATCACCACAATGGATGACAACAAACAAAACAAGCAATGTATTGTCACTTAATTCTGACAAAATGGGAGACAAAAAAATAAAAATAAATAATAATAATAATTGCACACAAGTATAGCCTATATTTATATAAACATACATCAACATTTTAAAGTTTGGGGTCATTTATTTGATAAATACAGTAAAAGTAATACTGTAAAATACCATTTTCTATTTAATACATTTCAAAATGTAATTTATTTCTGTGATGGCTAAGTTACATTTTCAGCAGCCATTACTACAGTCTTCAATCAATCATTCTAATATGCAAATATGGTGCTCAAGACGCATTTCTTTTTCCTTTTTTCTTTTTTTTATAAATGTTGATAATATGCTGCTTAATGTTTTTGTGGAATATTCAAAAGGACCACATTTATTTGAAATATATATTTTTATTGTCACTTTTAATAAATTTAACTCATCCTTGCTGAAAGCAAGTATAAACTTTTTTTTTTTATCTTACTGACCTAAACTTTTAAAACGGTAGTGTATATTTATACATTTTAAAAATAGTTATTTTTATTTGAAAACCACCCATGCCAAAAAGCCCAACTAAAACCATGAAAAAAGACATGTAAAATATGAACGAGTGCATAAAATCACAACACTAACCAATCTGAAAAATTAAATACTGACTCTAGAGTCTATTCCCCAGTAACCAGAGTAGTCATAAATGCCTGAATGAAATAAAATGGTGTATACATAAATAAACATCACTATCCATCCATCCTCAACTCATTACAATCCCCTATGAGAACATCACAAAGCGCTGGCCCTGCCTCCAGCCCCTCACTCAGAAAACCTGTAGAGGACTAGCAGTATCTGAGAAGCCTTTGTTGAGTGGGAGGATAGACACACACACAGCACGAATCTGAGAAGCAGCAGGGGGCTGTGGCTCTAAAGCTCAGTGTAGCTCTAGGGCTGGAGTGAGTAAAACCCCTTGCCACACAAACACACACACAGACACCGAAGTCCACAAGCACACTAAGGACCGAGCAAAGCTGGACAGAAAACCACAGGCCGTTATGCTGTCACCGAGAGCTGCCACTGGGCAGTCCCTGTATCTCTCTGAAACCTTAGCCCTTTTTTCTGAGAGGGGTATTAAGACAGAGTGAAGGGGGAAATGCAGGAAAGAGGGGGGATGATGGGAAGGAGAGGAAAGGAGAGCCACAGACAAAGGTCCAGTGAGTTGCTGTTGATTGTCAATGAGATTAAGGGGTTAAAGGGTTTGAGGGAGATCGAGGTGGGGGCGGCAGGGGCCACTGTGGGTGGACGGGGGGCTTATGCCACAGCTCAGCTTTCAGCAGCTGTAATTGGACCAGGAGTGCCAGACATTCGAGAAATGAGAGATATTCCAGATGAGGGAGTGTCTTTTTCGAAAGCTTGCTGAGTTCATGTGCGATTCTGGATGCGCAATAACATCTTGAACGATGATGACATGGTCACAATGATGTGCTTGATATGATTTATGTATTGGTAAATGTGAAAATCAGTCACTCGAGACATTTAGTATACCTCAATATATGAAGCACTAATCGCAAAATACACAAACCATGACCATCAAATACTAATTGACTAGTAAAATGGTAAAGCCAACATATGCACTCCTGTTCAAAGGTCTGTAAAGGTGCTTTCACACAAGCACTTTTGATGCGCACCAAGTTTTATTGACATCAGAGTTTGGTTTGTTTGGATGATGTGAATTCAAGCTTCGGTGCACACCCTCAAACTGAACCTGAGTCCACCTAAAAAGGGTGGTCTGGGGTACGGTTCATGTGAACTCTGTTATAGTTCGCTGCTAATATGAATGTAATCGTACTAAATCCAATTGCTATTGATAATGAATGATTTGATAAATCTGTGTTTGTGTGTGCTCTCATTCACTTTCCTGACAAGCATGACTGACACACTTTAAGCATCTAATTTCTGCTCTCATTCAGCACAAATGGACTCCCGCATTCTTTTTGCAGTACATCCGCAGCAGATAGACATAAGTGCTGTTACTGATGCTTGGAAAACAAAACTAAAGGTTCAAAAAGCAAAATATAAAAGTGAGGGTGTGCAACACTATGCATTAAGCTGCCTTCTCTTGCATTGTCGTTACCATGCAACAGGGGGTAAACTGCTTTGATGGCGCAAGCGTTTTTATGCGCATTTTACTTTCGCTTTATTATTAACGGCAATTTGTGGGTGGCATTTGCTTGATTGGTGGGTTCATTACGGAGTGTCTATTTACACTAAAAGCAAATAGCCCGCCTTGTTGACAGAGGCTATTTACACTAACTCCGCCCATTAATGTCTGGTTGGGCCAGACAAAATTATGGAAGACATTGGATTAACAACAGTAGCAATGGTGTAGGGGTAAGGCACATGGGATAAAGCTGACGCAAATCAACCCATGTTGGAATCCGCCTTTTGCCGAACTCGCTCTACTCCCTTTTATTTAGAAAATATTCGAAAAGTGGTAAAAAAAAAGTGTTTAAATACATGCGTTTAATAATAAAGTGTTTATCGGTTAGGGTCGGGGTAGGTGTAAGGAGGGCTTTATTGTCCCAATTAGGCGGCATCCATTTAATAATTTTAATAAATATAATAAGTTACACTCTGTTATTATTGCATACCATTAAATGTACAACAACACTGATGAGCAAATAGTAACTGGCACTAATTATAAGTATGTCTATCTACTATTTACACTTACTGCAAAGAAAATACTGCCATTTACATAGTGTTAATATAATCTATCGCTATTTTAACTTAGCGTAAAATAGGATCTATCACCATTTTATTTTCAATAAGAATAGCATTAAACAGTACAATAAACAATATAATAAAACAGTACAATGACAAACTTGCTTATATTAAGCATAGACCTTTTATTCACAAAACGAAAAAGACAACTTTATTAAAAAGTCTCCTGCTGCTGATCAGTGCTGCGACTCATCCGGCTCACGCTAAATTGAGCAGACATGCAGTTTTCAATTGTTGTGTCTGTTCTCTAACCGATCCAAATTATTTTTATTACAATAAAAAAAAATATCTAAACGACAGTGGGGGCGGTGCCACGGTGGGCAAGTGATGTAACCGGTGTGCGGCTGAACACTGTGTAACTCAGACTAAACGCAGCAAGCCTAATTTCCAGTACTGCAACTTATTTATACTCAGCCTAGATGTCATTAATGCCTTCATTCAAAATGACAGAATATCTGTAATGTCAGTGACTAAAGGCATAAATGCTGTGGAATCTGCAGCAATGCTTTGTGTCAGGGTGTTATAGTTAGTATAGCATGGTTTAGAAAATGCAGATTCTTACCAGTTTGCTGTAATGGTACTTGCAGTATCCACAGTATTTCACATTATCAGCATCTGAGCCCTGTTCTTCACACAACAACCCAGCAAGCTGGGCACTACATTCAAAGACAAAGACAAAGCAGCTTTAAAAAGACTGTACACAATGCAGATTAAAAATATAGTTATATTTCAACTATATGTTATACAGTTAAAGTGATTTAATTCAATTAAAGGGAAGTTAACGTTTCTATTCCCATCCATTTAACACATGGCATAATTGAGGATATTAACATGCTTATGAGGATATTTAGCTGGAATCTTAAGGCTCTGTGACTCACCATGTGACATGAAAGGCCTGTCGGCAGCCATGTTTGTTGCATGTCATGCAGGCTCCAGTAGCAGCTTTGCTCTCACGGCCCTGTTCTTCACAGATGTAGCACGTCTAGAAAGAAATAACAGTCACCAAAGTGATTCCTCACATACAGAAAGCAGTTATTATGGTATATAATGCATTGCTGCACGGCCCACAGCTTGTTTAGCGTGAAGGCTCTACCAATTTAACAAGTCTCTCAGAAGCCGCCCTTCCCAGCGCCTCGATTATTAGGCAAGTGATAACCATGCCATTTTAAATTGGCTCACAGTGAGGACTCAATTACCAACAGAGCTGAATCTATTTTATCCCAGATTTTAAACCCACTATTTCAAGCATGAGATTAAACTTGGCTCCTTAGTCCTGCGAGTCATCAGACACAGTATTGAATCCAAATCATATAACAGTAACTGATTGTATTTTACTTATCTACTGCATTGAAGGGCATCCATAGAAAACAAAAGTAATTAGGTTTTCAAATGAAAAATGAAAGAACAATGTCATGATGGCATATCCCATTAGTACTTGATCTAACATTGTTTTCTTTACCCTCACGGTTGAGCAAAAAAGTTTAGCTAACGTCTAAACATTTGGACTTTGCAATTAGTGCTGCACGATGTATCATTTTAAACACAAATATTGCATTGCGCAAAACAACTGAGAAGGAAAATGGATGCATATCATATTGGATATGTGCATTAGCTCTTAAAGTGACAGCAGCCTAATATAGAGTCATTAATGTTAATAAAACATCATAATACAAAGAAAAATCTTTTGTATATTTTACAAAGATTAATTATACTTAATTTATACAGTGAAGACTATGAAGTGTTATTTTACATTTGCTTATTCAATTCAACCTAAATAGCATTAGACTTACCATACAAACATAGGCACATTTCATTTGTATATTTGTACTATTGTATTTACCTATGCTTGTATTTTGTTTATTAGTTTTGATGCAGATTCACTCCTCAACAAAATTCTAGAATGAATAACTCTTTTCAAACAGAACTATTCATCCGGTGAAACTGTTTTCATATTGCAATATATAAATCGCAGAAAAACAAAATATCACAATGTCGGTTTTTTGTAATATCGTGCAGAATTAATTTGAGTTTTATGGTTACTAATTATAAAAATAATAAATATTTTGACATATAAAGACTTTGATACTTTTTTTCATTATAATTTTTAAAACTCTCTGATATTTCCATATTTTCTATGATGGATTAGGAAATTCAAATGACAAATAAGTAGTTCGCTCTTTTCATTTAAGACAGTAAGTGTGAATTCCCATAACATGGATCTCAGTTTTCATTCATTCAGCTTTGGAGTATAATTAATGGCAACATTCTATGTTTATACAAGATTGATAAATGTAGCACTTGGTCCCTTAAGAAAACACATTCACAGTATAGACCTAAACTCCTTACACGCATACTGTTTACATTGTTGAGCTGATTTATGAGACTCTTATGTTGAGCCTTTGCTTTTCAATTGATATGCAGACTATCAGCGTTTGTCTTTCAAAGGTTAGGGAACTTACCTTGTTATAACGTTCATGGGGGACAGACTGAAGCACAATAGGCTCCATGGTGGATACATTAGCGAACTCCACTTCTGGGATGTAAAGAGCACAAACCACATGGGCCCAACCTAAACAAGACACGATATATGATCAGTAGAGGTTATAATAAAGATATTAAGATGTTATAATAAAGGCTAAGATTAAAGTATTCCTTTATTTCTAAGGAAATGTATTTATTACTTGCTGAAGATGAAAAGTGTGTAAAATCAATTAAATACAATCAAGTAATTTTTATTATAAAACAATTACATAACATTTAAAGTTACCATTAATTATTATTAATAATAAAAATATTATGGTTAAAGATATGGATAATGCCATAAAAGAACAACTTATATTGAATATGTGTGTCTGCTGACTGTCACAAACATTTTCTGTCTTTGTTCATTTGTTTGCTTACAGTCATGCCTATGGGGCACGCCTGGCTTCCTCCACAGTGTGAAAAACACTTATTAAAGCATGTGGGCTGAGTGTGACCGCAAAGACAAAACACCCACGACTGGAAGAGGCAGAGGCATATTCTCTCCTGCCTAGCGTCTAGACCAAGTGTTCAACCATAGGGTGTCAGCCACAAGAACACTACATAAATATTATACCTATTCAGACTACTACTAAACTTTTTCCCCATATTAGCTGTCTTTTAACCACAAAACCCCTAAACTGAGGTGATTTAGATTTAATCACCATATTCTGCAATATGTTTGTGAAAGTAGAGCAGATGCTATTGATATCAAGATGAAATTTACCAAAAAGAAATGAGCAAATGAGTTCTGTTTATCCAGCATAAGGGTACAATAACAGGCCTAAACTTAAAGGTGAACTCATGAACTGTCTTTGACCCCAGCCTAAAGGGACAGGGAGGTGGGTTTTGTTGTTTTGAAGTCCCTCCAAGAATCCAGCAGAAGCCTATAAAACCAGGCAATAAAACCCAAGCACACCCCAAAGAACTTCTAAACCCCTCAAACAGAAGGGTGGCACACTTAAAAAGAGAATGATTTGCCAATGATGTCTTTAGCTGAGCATAAAGTACTCAAATAATCTTGTTCTTCAGATTCAACAGTTAGAATTAAATCTTTCTGACTTAAGCAACAGTAAAAACTGAAAGGCTCTAGCAGGGAGCCAAAAATGGTCTATGATCGTTTCAGAAGGGATGAGTTTTTCAGTTTTAATTTTCCTTGCATGCATTTCAACATGTTGTAAGTTCAGGTATATGCCATTACTTATTCTTGTTTGCATAACTTAACAGTAGCAACATCTGTAAAAAAACCTCTCCATGTGCTGGTCTGGGGAACGAGGAGGTCGGTGCTATGGAATTTTACTACTCAGTTGGCCGAAATGTACAGATTTCTCTAAAGCAAGTCGTGAACACCTAAATCTCACTTGTGAGATCCCTGCTGGTTCAGACAAGCTCTTTCTAAAATTTATGTTTCAGAATTCTTTACTCCTACTGCAAAACTTGGAATGCTTATCTCGAAGAATTTCAAAAGGCTTTACAAATTCAAGAAAAAAAAAAAAAAATTACATGGTCTGAAACCGCTAAACCATAAGCCTGGGGCAATGATGTTTCCCTCATGGCCGTTAAACAGCTCACCACCCCTAAAGATGGGGCATGGTCCCGCAGCTGTGTCCCATGCCATGTTTACAGTCTCTGAGCTGCCCTTGCCGTGAACCCGGAGCTTGAAGAAGAGTCGTCCCTCTCAGCCCCACAATGACCCCGCTGAGACCGCCCACCCATAAAAACAAGGTGAGAGACAAACACGCACACTTCCTAACCCCCTTTGCTTATTATTCTGAAAGAATAAGCAGATCAAATCTGCCTTATGTGCCACATTTTTTTCCAAGACTACATCAAACTTGGTTCATTCAAAAGCAGTTTAGATGGTTAAAAAAAAAAAAAAAAAAATTATTCATTGTAAAATTTCCCTGAAATCCAAATGTATTTATTTTGAGGTGAGACATGAAAATACATATGACTAATTAACAGCTTATTGATGAGATACAGCATTATATCTTTTTGACAGCATTTCTGTGATAATTAAAACTGCCAGAGGATATTAGAGAAATACTCCATAGAAGAGATAATCAATTCACTAATTATTTTTTTATTTTTTTACATTGACTTTCATTAGAGGCATCAAAATAGAAAAGGCGTCATCCACATCAGCGCTTATGTTCCTCTCAAGAGCTTCACATCATTTTATCACCTCATAATAAAACTGGGCTGACTCTCCCCATTTTATAACAACACGATTTTCTTTTTGAATTGGAGATAATAGTAAAGCCCAGATCCCACTGTTAACCCAAAGATTTTATAAAATATTTTGCCTCTTTAACACACTCAACCATCAAAAACGTATTTTATGCTACTGGCCTATATTTAGCTTCTGAGCAACTGCAGTCTGTTCTTGCCAATGACATGTAGATTAGGCCTAATGCTGGTGATGATGGTTTTTCCTCAGCAAGTGCAAAGTAAAAACAGTCAGCATGAAATTAGATGTCCTACCTCCATTATCTGTTCGCTTCAGTGCTCCGTCTTTGTGGGGACACAGCTCACACCTCTGCGAAAAGAGGAGAAATAACATGAACCCACACTCCATCCAACCATCTGCAGGCCAGACACAGCTCTGAGGGCTTTCAGGAACTCTACTTCTGACATGGACATCAAACTAAAGTGGAGTTTAGAGGTTAGACATCATTTTCTTCCTTGAAACTAGAGAACAGAGCATATTGGCAAAACTGATCAATGAAACTGTAGACAAGAGCCTTTGATAATTCACTGGAGCTGGAAAACATCCACTGCTGCAACCCTGAAGAGCTGCTTCAATATTCAAGGATAAAATAGGATCTGCTCTGCTAAAGGAGAAAAACTGGTTTAGACAACCGTTTTCTGAAACAAATGACAGGACAAGAAGAAGAAACCCTCGGAATATAAGACGAATGATCAAATAAAGACAGTTACTACCCTTTTTGAAGAACAAAAACAACAGAGATGATTGAAAGTGTCCTAAAAAAATGGGCACTGGCACATGGCCTATTACACAGCATATCATGCATATACACTATGACATTTCACTCATCTTTAAAGCCTTGAACAGGGTTAGATATTGGGGCATAACATTGTGCTTGGAACCATGCCGTTATTTGCCACATACCACTATGTTCAAAGTTTTTAAGCTTCTGCTCAGTCTGCTGTCCTCCTCCTCTTTGTTACAGGTGGTGGACAGTCCTCCTCCTTCAGGGACGTGCCAGCTTGGCTTTCTCCCCCTCCACCCTTTAATCTTTGGGAATGAAGTGGCAGAGCAGGGCACAAATGGGGGAAAAAAATGGGCTCATTTTTAGTAAGTGGAGGAATGAGGACAAATGCAGAAATTTGGTTTCATAATTATGCTTTGGGATTACAAAAAATGCTCCAGCAAGAAATCTTTCTGATAGAGCAAGTAGGGTTGGGTATCGTTTGAATTTTAACTAATATAAATGTAATACTTTAATACTTTAATACTTTAAGTATTATTAAAGACAAGTAAACACTCAGTAATTAAGCAATTAGATTAGCAATTGCACATAAATACAATTGAAGAAAGATATGATTGAAATACGGTATTTTAAGATTTTCAGTTCGATAAAACGTTCAATAGTTCTTTTTTTTTCTTCGTCAAAAGAAACCAGAGGTTGCGAAGCAAGTGTGGTTACATGAAAAAAGGCACTCACTCTCTGGTAACCTAGCAAAGTAAGGAGTGACACGCTAACAGCCAATCATGTAACAGTATCAAGTTTGGTTCAGTAACAGAACCGGCGTGGAGTGATGCGTGGAAAATGAGTGCCGCAGTGAGCGAGGAAAGTGTTGATAAATCAGGAAAACAAGTCAGCTTGCCAGTATGACAGGTTTTTTTTGTTTGTTTTTTATAAGTCTGCCCATCGTTCCCACCAAGACTGGTAATACCACAAACTTGTTTTACCATCTTAAGCCTTTTATTTCGTCTGTCTCTCAACGCGCACGACCGCCCACTCTGCGTTGACGTCACTTTTGCTGCGTGCGCGCTCGTGCGGACGCGTCTAGTATAAACATGTTTACATTTGAATTATTTGAGTGTTTTCCATGGTTGTGTTGACATTTCTGCCTTTATAACTGAGGGGATTATAATCAGAGGAAGGTTAAGTTTAAAATAAAAAATAATTAATTATATATTTTTCTCCTGGTCCTTATTTTAAATAGGTCAATAATTATCGATATTGACTGATATGAAACACCTATATCGTGATACAGTTTTCAGCCATATTGCCCAGCCCTACTTTGATATTATAGTGACAGCAACAGCAGAAATATTAGGCTTCTGTCACTTTAAGTGCTGCACAGATCCAATATAAATGTCACACATACGTTTTCTGTCAACTGTTACGTTCACTTAGACAACCAACTGTGTTTTCACAGTTGACGTATTTGTGTGTGTATTTCTCTGTTTAAGTGCAAAACACACAGAATTCAATATCGCGCACTATACAGTATGAGAGGCGGCTTTCTGTGTGCACGTTTTGAATGTGTGCACAGCACAGAAAAAAAGGATCGATAAGAAGAATCCAAATTAATTTTATAACAAATTTCCGATTCCTGTCCTTAAATTATTAGATTCCAGAATTGGAATCGATTTTTGATTCCCAACCCTAAGTGCGAGTTATGATTTTCACAAATCTTTGGGTTTGGATTTGTTAGAAGTGGCAAAAAGGCCACAAAATTATTACATGACAAACCTGTGGATAAAAATATGGGGAAAAAATCCTGTTCCTTTTCAAAATAAGAGCAGTTGGATAATGTCTGTAACCTCATAAAAGGTGTTACGTGGGATGCCTTGTTTGCCATGAATTTAGATCTTTCAACAAAAATGCCCACATAATGGGTTGCGTGACAGGTTTCCTCTTCTTGCGACCCACTGTTCGTCTGCTCTAAACTGCCACTTAGGTTTCATGCCTACCTGACAGCTCACACAAGTCACATGTACAACCATCAAATCGCTTTAACTGCCAACACAGCTTTGCCTATCCTAACCATTTATGTTTCCTTTACCCCAACCAACATCTTCTATTTATAAACACTATAATGACATTTATTTTAAGCTACTGCATGTTTTATGAAAAGGGGTCATTACTTTGGACACTATCATTGAATACAATACATAATACATGGATGTTGAATATAACCATGGTCTGGAGACGCATTCATCAGTTTTTCTGATGTTTCAAATTCTTCTATTTTTATTATGTGAAAATGACTTCTTATTTCCAAGTAATCACTATATTACTACATGACAGAACATTTTTCACAAATAGCCAACAGTGATTCAATTAATTCAGACAAGTCAACAAATGTTTAGTTTAATACCACATTATTAATACTGATAACATCCGTTATACATACAGGCCTAAGAGTCCTGCCAAGTCATACAGTTTTTATATACATACAACCCATGTTTACTGTTCGGTGCACATATGTGATTTAAGGTTAAATGTTTCAGCCCACTTCCAGACACTGATTTAAAACAAAAAAACCAAACAGAGAAACTGCAGTCTCAGTTTATGCATAGACAACCTGCTTTATAATTACTGAACTGTAGAACATATGAATGCACATATGACGCATCGTAGTGCTGCATGATAAATCGTTAGAAGATAGCGATCTCGATTCAAACACCGACATGATCTTATTCCTAAATGAAAATGATTCGGCTCTGTCTCTTAAATCTTTGACAAGTACGATCACAGCAAACTTTCAAATCTGCTGACCCAGACAGAGATGTCGTCATGTATAGATGGGAAACAGCTTCATAAACAGTCTGTTCAACCACACAGTATCATTATTTCTGTCTTACAATAATTCAAATTATGACAGAAGTACTGGGATAAAAGTTTGTATTTTGGATATAAACAATGCTTAAACTTGGCACAGATAAAGATTGTATCAATTACATCATAGCGAAAAAATATATGTGACACTGAATCATTCATTCAAAATATTAGTTCAAAAACGCTAATTCAGTAATGAAACAAGTGAAGTCTTTGGGTGCTTCTCAAACGGAAGGCTGCATCCTAGCGAGGCGGTGTCCTTTCTATACCAGTCCTTCTTAGAGGCTTCTTAGGCTAGACTTCTTCTCAACATTAAACGCTAGAATGAGGGAGTCTAGTATCTGCACATGGCTTTGTCACACCATGATCATGGCACAAAAATACTATTACTTTGTATTAATAATCATTATATAAAGTCACAATATGTAAGATTTTTTGGATCAAAATACCCAAAAACCACTAGAACAATGTTATATATTTTGTTGACTTGTGTACTTAAATTATCCTAAATGTTGTTTCCAAGAATGTTTAAATCCAGAGACAGGGCTCTAGAGTGCGACCAATTTTTCCTAGGTCGCACTGGTGCACATAATGTCCTCGCATCCGCTGCCTCTCCACCAACGAAGCGTTTGTTCTCCTTTGACGGAACTCACACTCTGGTTGGATCATATTGTGGTCTAAACCAATCAGAGACAGAGATGGGGCGGGTCCTTGCCTCTGATTGGCTGTGGTAGGACTACAATGTTCCGTGCTGTGTGACTGTGATTGAAATTGCGATCTGAGTACCAGAGAATCAGTTACGGCAATCAGCATCAGCAAAATAGCAAGAAAACAGACAACGAACAATGAAGAGAAATAGATCCATAAGGCATCTTTACACAGTCGAGTTAAGGCTGATCTAAAGCGGCTCTGTGTCTGCTCAAAATTCTGTGTAAAGACGCAATGCCGCATAAAAGCAGATTTAAAATACGCCGGGGCTGATCTAGCTCAGCCTCTAGTATCAAAGGCGACGCTGAAACGGTTTGTGAGTCAATTTCACTGAAGGTGTGTATGTGTGTGTGTGTGTGTGTGTGTGTGTGTGTGTGTGTGTGTGTGAGCGAAAGTGTGAGAGTGTGTGTGTGTGTGAGAGAGAAGGAACGTGAACTTATGCTGCCCTAAACTACATCACTGTCATGACAACCGCCTGTCAGTGTCAGCTCAGGCAGCGCCAGAATCAAGAACTGGAAGACAACCCAGTCACCGTCACTGTGATTGTGCATTGTTATATTATATTCCAAAGATAATCTATTTGAGAATGATATTTGCTGATATATCTGCTGTCCTGAAACACTAACGTTAGTATCATTGTTAATTTGTTGTGCCTGCTGCAAAGTGACTTTCTACCACTTTTAATCCTGCGGTGATCTACCCGTAATAATTCATAAATTCATTATAGCATTTGTTCCAGCTGGCACAATTTTATTAAGAAATATAAACAACTATAGGCTACCGTAGCCTACAATAGCCTATCAGTAACGTTACCACATAATTATGACAATCAAAGCGTGGTATAATACAGCAGGCAGAGGAAATTAAAAATTCCATATTTTTATTTATTATGAAAATAATTCGTTATTTTCAATAGTTGTATTTCATTGTTTATTTCATTATTTTTTAAATTAATTTATAACACTTTGTTAAAACTGCAGTTTTAAAATTGTAATGTTCAAAGCATTGTTTCCTGTTATTTTAATCCCTGTGTAAACGCATATATTATGTTGTCATTTACTTAATATATATGAAATGTATATGGAGCATGATAAAAAGTTGACCTTGAAATTATGGCGTTAAAGGTGACTCGAGGCGGGGAAAAATTTGGGTGCACCTAAATAAAAAAGTTAGGTGCCCAGTGCAACCAAGGCAAAAAGTTAGTCTGGAGCCCTGAGAAAAATAAGTAATTTTAAACAGGACACGGACTGTGTCCGTGTGTTGCCTATCAATGACATCATACCCGCGTTTTCCGCTTCCGCTTCTTCCGGTCAAGTGTATGTGGGGTAATGCACCGCAGTTTTATCATATTTGATACATACGAGTAGGGATGGGTATAGTTAAGGTTTTTAACGGTACTACTACTCTTACCGATACTGCTTATCGATCCGGTACTTTAACGGTATTCTTATCAGTTTTTTTTTTTTTATAATAAAAGGAAAAATTAAGAACATAATTAACATTGATTTATAATCTGAACATGTAAAATCGATTTAATCGAGTATCTTTCTTTTTTCTGTATTTTTCTGTTTATTATAAAACACGTTCCGCAATTTAGCTACAGCAGAAACTGCATTTTACAATAATCACAGATTGTGCTGATCCTGACGTTAAGTTTGGGGTTTAGTGGAACCAATGCTCAACACGACAGTCCCTGATTAATGAGTGTGAAGGGAAGGAAGTTATGCAAGTTTTTAATAGTTTTACCTCATATCTATTTATAATTCTTGGCAACCAAAAATTTGAAAATACAGTTAGATTAATATCACAGGCCTGAAGTGTAACCAGACTAAACTTTTGTTGGCCATCGTCACTCATTAATCAGGGACTGTCGTGTTGTGCGCGCTCGCGCTCCTCCCCCCCTCTCTTCTGGTTTGCGAATAGCAAAAATCTAACACATGGTGCAATATTATTGCTTATAGAAAGGGCTGGCAATATAATGTCTATAAAGCAATTATAAATAGTAAGTGTATTTTCTTCATTTCTCCAGTACCGACAGCAGAACCGATACCGCTTATCGATACCGCTGTCTTTCATAATTTAGCACCGGGGCTCATTTAATGCCGGGTCCCATCCCTACATATGAGTGTGTTGAAAATTATCTTATAACGTTAATCTGTGCATTCGCACACTGCAGTAAGATGGGTCGATATTAGAATATCATATTAATAAAAGCTAGATGGCTTGTGTTGCTCAATTTCTACAAAATACACCGGAAATCGAGGGTGACGCAGGTATGATGTCATTGATAGGCAACGCACGGACACGGTCTGTGTCCTGGTTAAAATTGCTTGTTTCTCTGGATTTAAACTTTCTTGGAAACATTTGGGATAATGTAAGTACACAAGTCAACAAAATATATAACATTGTTCTAGTGGTTTTTGGATATTTTAATCCAAAATTTTTACATATTGTGCGTTTAAGTGATTAATTTACACCAAAACAAAAGACATGCCTTCATCTCTGAAAACAACATTTTTCTTACATTTTATAATGAACTCGTTTTTTCTCAGTTTGTTTTCGTAAACTGAAATTTGTGCAAAGGATTGTGGGTGATTGGAGGGTGTGCGAAGGATACACAATACATTCTTCAGAATGAGCTGAATGAAGGACGCAATGAAGGCTGCCTTCTAAGGAGAATTCAAATTGAGACATTTTGATTGACAAATTGAGCGGCGCTTGAGGTGGCAGCTGAGATATGCAGTCTTTATAGGACACAGCCTTCCGTTGGAGAAGCACCCATAATGAGCGAGTCATTGAATCATTCATTCTTCAAGAGATTCGTTCAAAAATGCTGATTTAAATAATTCAAATTAAATATGAATCGTGAATGTGTAAAATATGAATATAATTATGATCTCTATTTTAAACAAAAAAAAGACTGATTCTCAATTTCGTGCAGCTCTAAATACTAGGCTAACTAATGCAATTAAAAAAGACCTTAAATTATTGAACAGACAGTAATACAATAAAACAGCAAATTACAAACAATAGGACAAATGCAATAGAAAAACGATTCAAATGAAACATACAGTGCTTTCATTTTCAAAAAGGTATTCAGCTAACAGCCTACTACAGAATAATCAAATGTAAAATAAAACAATAGTCTTCACTGTAAGAATTTAACTTGCTTTGGTTCTTATTAAAGCTACAAAAAAGTCATTCAGTCAAGAGCAGCAAGTCATTTTCTCTTTTGTTGTTTGATTAACATTTCCAGACAGTTCCAGGTATATTAGGCTGCTGTCACTTTAAGACCTCCTGCACACAAGTCTAATATACTGATACACAATTCTATATTCTCCCACAGGTTTATCTGGGTTTACTTTTAGACATGCACCTGAAGCTCAAAGTTCACTTTGCTTGCCAGTGTTCTGCTCCGTGTCGGAGCACGGCCACAGAAAGCTGAGGAACAGCGCATTGTTTCTTTCATGCTTTTAATAACTCTTTTTAATAAATCAAGCACATCCCATTTTATGAAAGTCACATTACGAAGCACACCACTGGAAAGGGACAGAATGGGGCACAATAATTGTTTTATCTTGATTATCGTATTTTCATAATCATCAGGAGTCTAAATCAAAGAATTCTAAACTGACATTTGTCCCATGCATACCCTGATCTTAAATGCACTGTCTGATCGTAGGGAATTACACTGAATGCCTATTGCCAAGTTCACACTGCACAATTCTCAAAGTAGTCAGATCACTGTTCTTTTCACACTGCACGACTATCTGGGGTAGCATTCAGTTGCTGCTGTGTTCACACTGCACGATGGATCAGCGACAGGCGGTTTCACACTGCATTACTTTACAAGAGGAAGAATTGCCGACAGCTCTGTCCGTTCCGCAAACTACCTTTAACAACCAAACACATGCAAGATGTGACAAGGAAACAACGCGAGATCACGCGTGCATCAGTTCTCGCGCAAGACTGGAATTATTAAAAATTCTAACCCACAAGAAGCTTGCGATCCAAATTGTCTGAGATTATGGAGGAGAAAATAGTTGGGGAAACGTGGAGAGCAAGGATTGTGTTCTGCAAAGAGAGTTGGAGGTAAATCAATAATTTTGCAATGTTCTACTGTTGCAGCTGGTCACGAAAATGTTTGTGCCTTGTTTCTGTTTGATATAATTGTAAATATATATTAAAATAGCCTACTGATATTGTGGTCTGTAACTCCTCCCCGAACTTCCCGCTGCCCTGTATCTTGATCTCTCATTGGATGTAGGTCATCGGCGGTGTCATTTTCAGTCAGAACTCATTTCACACAGCAGGATTTTGAATCGTTGACAGGTACAGATATTTAGCATTCCAAACGTCTGTGACTCATCAGCGATTCTCTCAGATCGCGTCTTTGATCATTCAAACTATGTGATTGTCACTCACGTGAATGAGCACTGATTTTCCTATGATTTCGGGCATTTGCCTGCGATTTTGCTAAACCTGATGGCGAGTCAGAATCGGGGCTAAAATCATGCAGTGTGAACTCTGCAACCATGTTTATATTAATATGTCCCTCAACCAGGCTACCAAAGTTTTTGACAAACTATAAGACAAGTTACAATTACCAGTTCAAAGTATCAATAATAAATATTATCTGTCAAATGGGAACTGCAAACAAATCCACAATATACAAAATGAGGAAGGAGATCTGGACATCAGCAAAACAGATAGCCTGACAGATTTGTATAAAGATTGGAAAGAGGAAACTCACCACCCTGGCAGCACGTTCCTGTGATTCACATTTCCTGCAGAACCAGGGGCCTGTGGGGACTTGGACAATACCATAGCAGGCTGAAACAACAGGAATGAAGGACAGATGAGATGAGACTTTCTTCCAAATACTGTAAATCTGGCAACTTTACTATCTCTTCCTGTCAAATTTCGAGATTAATGTGAGAGTGTTAAAAATTATATTTTAAGAAATGTGTGAGATATATTTGTATTGCAACAACATCGAGGTATGAAATTAACACCTGCCATCAGCCAAACATAGGTAATTTTTGCACAGTTGTGGGTAACTCGTGGCATGTGACTTGTAACACATTGACTTTTGACAGGAAATGCTGCTGCCTAGATGCACTAGAAACATGTTAGAATACATCTTGATGAGCAGACAAAGCAAAATGCAGCTTGAGCCCTTTGCAGAACAAAAGAGGGTGAGAAGTTTTCTTGTGTCACTGCTGGTCTCAAAACAGTTCGTCTTATTCAGTATTTTGTCATTTTGGGCTCAACCTACATAGGCTATATAAAATGTATTTTATATTTGAACTGAGAAAATTTAAAATAGCTGATGGAAAAGCTTTTGGTGGACAAAATGTCATTTCTACACTGAACAAAATAATTGAAATACATGCAAGCATTACAATTTCTGTTTCATAGTTATCTCAGCGCAAATCCGAACGAACATGCATTTCCACTTTCCAATGACAGGCAAGAAACTAAGCAAAATGTTTTGCTGCATCAAATGTCACAAATAGTCAGCATATCAGACGCTTGCCCAAACACTAACAATATCATCTGTCTACAAGTCTAAAGTTGACAACTTTACCCATTTGTACTGAATCATCTTGTGTGACCTAGCAAAACAGATGCTGAAGAAAGAACTGACAGCTCTGATACCAAATCTAGGATAGAACAAGCAGCACTGAACTGAGCAGCTATTTACATAGCATGTAGAGGCAAAAACTTGCTAATCAAAGTTTATGAAATATTTCCAATGCATGCATGAATGAATGAATGAATGCTAAAATATTTCTTAATAGAAGCGAACACACCATGATGATGTCAATGACAGTCCGTCAGTCTTTAAAATGAGATCAGATCCGATTTCCGCTTTATACCTAAAACATTTTCAAAACCATTTTTTTCACACGTCTGTACCCACTGAGTTTCCTACAAAGACATGTTTCTTGAAACAAAAATATTTATGTCTTTAAGCGTCACACAAACTTTAATAATACAAGACAAATAACTACACGTGGGGAACCCAATCAAGATCCTGTTAAGAGTCCGGAATATGTTGACAGTTTCGCTGACTGGCCATAAATGTGTGTTATCAGCCTAGCTATAATGACTTACAGAGCTTGACTGAATGTGACTCATCTCTGTTTCCAAAGCTGTGACTGACACGTTGTTGGTCCTGAGACAGTGGAGATAATGAACAATCATAAGCGACATGCTGTTACAGCCGTGTAGCGCTCGTGCTAACGCATAACATTAGCACACCAACAGGCCTTCGGCGAACCGTTGCTTCACAACAACCGCCACACCTTAAAAACACTCCAAATTAACCGTTAAAATATTTAACATTACCTTACTGTCATTTTCAATAACACAAATAAGCGCTAGAGGTTAAGCTTAGGTCATACCGACTGTTCGTTGAGCTAAGCTAGGCTATGTTATGCTAAGCTAATTCTCACCACAACAGAAGAGAACGTATCAAAACATCCGCATCAAATAACTCTTGACTCTCAAGAAAAATAAAAGTGAAAGTAATGTATAGTTACCTTGGTGGACGGCAACGTTACAGCCGTGACCGTCGCAGTAGACTAGGGGGTTTTCGGCCCAGCCTCTCTCATCCGAGCAGACACAGCAGCCTCCGATCATCTCCTTCATATTACTCGCCGAGTCGTCGTCTTCCTCTGCCAGATACAGCTCGCTGGATACCATCTACCATCAGCGGCGCACAAAGGTCAACAAAAAGGTGGTCGGGATTTGTCTCACGAATCCCTATCTCCCCTGAAAAGTGTATTTTATGTCCCATTTCGATGAAAAGCCATATTTCGGTCGCGTTGTTGTTGAAGGCGGTATTTTTTTTGGCTCAACACACAAACCCCGTACTGAAGGCTCTCGGGATGTGGAGGCGCGTGTGCGCGCATGCGCGGAAAAGCAGAAAACAGGGGAGACAGCGGAGTGGAAGAGAGGCCTCTCGGGGCTGTTTGATCCACGCGGCGAACGCCATTGAATTTTACCGCGAGCAGAGGACGAACTAGAGTGCACTGCGCTTCTTGCGCTACAATCATATGGGAGTTTAGTTTTGAACTGAAAGGACGTTACTTTACAGAGTAGTGCGTACATTCCAATTAGGAATGTGGTTTGTAGTGAGAATTCTGATGCAGCTTCTGGTTAGTACAGGACAAGCTGGAGAGAGAAAATTAAAATTATACAAAGAGAACGTACCTCACCCAATATATTGGCCTAATTGCCTAATTTCAGCTACATTTACATTTTAGGCTATGTAGTTTTTAGGCAACTCAGTTGTATGTGTACACCTTTTTAGTAGAAATGCATAGTGTTATTTTTGTGTTGCAAATAAAACTCCCATAGTCCACAACTACTGTAGTTTTAACTTATTTTAATGTATAAATTCAGTTAAATCATCAAGCAGACTTGACTTGAAATGCTTGACATAAAGCAGTGACTTGGCTTGAGACTTGCACATGTGTGACTTACTCGCACCTCTGCTGGTTACACATGCTGTTATGGTGCGAAATAACTTGTCAAAATTAAATACCGGTTTATCGTTAGTAGGTTACCCACACATATTAATGATTAAATAATTATATTATTTTCAAACTTTGAGTGGTATTTATTTAATTAATTTAAACTTTAGAAGAAAGGCAGAGACCCTCAGTCAAAATTAATTAGTGATGCTTGTTTAAGTTACGTATTCTTATTTAAAATGTATCGTCTAGAAACAGTAGGCCTATAGGTAGTATATCCCATATGCTTAATAAATTAGATATTGCTACTGTATTGTATATAGGCTAATAGCTAGCCTATAGGCTTTATATAGACCTAGGCTATACGCCTACATTAAGGTGTTTGAACGGTTTGGCCTTGTTGGTTACTTAAGGCAAAGTTTAGAGGTTATTGTCAACACTAGACACGTTCAGGTATAGCCTCCAGTTTTATTGAAGCTCAAGGCTGCTTGCATGGCCCATATCTGAAGGACCATGAAAAACAAAAGTGCCGTTTAACATAGGACAAAGGTAAGTTGTATCGGGCTTGCTTTTATGCACCTTAAATCTTAGCGCTAAAAAAGTGCAGACATAAACTCTCATTTAAAACCAAACAGCACAGACCTTGACCCAACAATTCCCAGGACCCCATTATAAAACACAAACCTCTAAGGCTAATATATGCATTTTACTTTTTATGCACACCATTAAACTTATTCTCAATTTAAAATGTATAGGATATGCCTGCGATAGGCATATCCCATTTTAATCATTTTATCAATTAGTTATAAAACATATTATATTGGACTATTTTCTTTTGATAGATGACACGAATAAATTCATAACCTCAAGAATGGCACCTCTGCGGCTTCCGGCGTTTTTTGAACAGGTCAGTTTAAAATGCATTATTTAACATTTTAACATAGGCTATGTGTTTGGTGCACCATCAAGCTAATTCCGAAGTGGCAATAGCTCACAGGTTGACAAGCCTTAGCGCTGAATGAGCTATTTCGACCTGCCCTGATGTCCATCAAAACTCTGATGCTTGCTGGTGCAGTAGCTTAAAGCCTACATGTCATTGAAAATAGGCTGCCCCCCGCGGACAGTACAATATTAAAGCAAGAATACTTAATTACATTCATTATTTGATTTTACACGTGGATTATAACGTTCATTGTTTAATAATACGAAAACACGTTATTAATTTGTATGAAATGTACCAATAAAATGAATTATCTGTTGTAGAATTAGGATTTTCCCTGCTTCAGACCTTTTTGACGTTAACGTTTAGTTAAGCCTGATCAGTCTCACTGTCGGAGCATTTTTTTCTTTTTTGTGGTGGGGGCGAAGTTGATTTGAACTGCTGAGACCTTTAATAACAACACTACGTAAATGTAGCTAATTGAGTCACAAGATGTTGACAGATTCTAAAAAATAGATTTATTTATTTATTTATTTTTTGCGTTTTGGAGGCCATCCCATACCACTAGAACACTGTTGATTGATAATGGACAAAGTTCTTAAATACTCAATTATGTTTGTATTCTTCAGATGTTAAGTTACATTGCTTTAAAAATATACATATAATTATTTTGTTGCCTCTTTGCCAGTTGCTTGGAATCCACAACAGCCTATCGTATGCGATTAACAAAGAAGGCCTAATGCTTTGTCATACCCATTTATCCGCTATTTACCAGTGTTTGCCCATGATTACTATGTCTGCAGAAAGTCAGTGAGTAATCTGATGAATATTTAATATTCGCATTTTGAAATACCCCGATAGGTGATGCTGGCTTCTTTTCACATTAAAGTTCACATTTTGCGCTTAAATAATCTTCCGTAACGGTGTTAAGGTCTGTAACGAATGTCAAACAGAGAGTGTGAAATGGACGACGTGTTTTTTCCTGTCAAGAGCAGGGATGCTCTAGATCCGGAGTCGAAGTGATAGGAAGGGTTTTCCTGCAGTATACGAGTTCTCTTTTACGCAAAGACTTGTGGGTAACTCAGGGGCAGGCACATACACATGCAGATATGACACAGCAGGGTGAAAGGTTATTTCAGCCCACCCCCAACCAGCTCACTCTGTAAATTCAGGTTGCATGTACCAACCCATACGTTCTGAAAGAAGAATGTAGGCTATTTGATGGGAAGGAACTATTCACATTTTTGGCACAAATATAAACTGACAACTTTTAATGAATGCTTTCAAAGACGTATGGGTTTTGTTTTGTTTTTAAAGTCGAACAGGGGTTGTTTCGAGAGAGTCGTGTTTAGAGTGTGCCTCACGATTTTCATGGACACGACAGAACCATTGGGCTTGCAGTCATTATTTTTTTTTCATTATTTTTTTTCTGTGTGCACGTGCAAGAGAGATATGTTATCCCCATTTAGGTTCCTAGAATGTATTCCTCCCACGAGATGTTTTCGTCATGTTATTGAACGTCGCTCAGCATTTAGTCTACTACATCATCTTGAAAGGAGCATTTCGACAATAATAATTTAGTGGAGAAGTTGTGCAATGTTATGGTTGTGCTAACTTTAAAGGGATGTATCTTATGCTTCCTATACTTTTATCGTGAATGCAAAGAAAACATTCATCTAAAATGTTACAAAAAAGTTGTCTAAACGTGTCAGTAGAGAAATAATAAAAACTTAGCCGAGATCGCTGAAACACTTAAGCTTCATCTATAAAATTAGACAACTTACATCCAAAAGAAATGTTCTTTGTTCTCCTATTGTTAGCTAAAGCGCGACGAACAAACGTCCTCTTACCTCTCACGCTCTTTAATGTGAGAATCTTCTTCATCAAACTTTGAGCTCGCAATCCTTAGCGAAAAGCAGGCGCACATTTACTTGATTTAACTTAGTGATAAATGGGCTGCAGTGCGCATTTTTATTTGTCACCGGACGTCTTTCCCATGCTGTTTGAGACTCCGCGCACGTTGTAGTGAGGTAGCACACGCGGACCCCCACTCGGTGAGTCCGTCACGTTTGAGGGTCCAGGGCCCATCCTGATTTCACCGCGACAAATGACTGTCCATCTCACAACTCTCCCAATAAGTGATCAAATATTTAATTATTTTCTTTGTTATAAAGGAAATCACGCGTAAATACAACACGAGTTTTAACATGTCAATTTATTCACATAAAAGGTGTTAGAAATCATTACCTTTAGCTATTTAAATAGGCTAGCAACAACATTATATAAATAGCCTATTAAATAATTCATCACCGTATTTCCTTACTGATGTGACGTCTGCATGGCACTTCCTAGTCTTTGTGATCAAAATGAAACAGTTGGGTTTGGGTTTGTTATCAGATTAACTCAGCTTTGTGTTAGTTATATAGTGTATGCTTTAATTCGTTTATTTGCATCACATACAATAATATATTCTGCATAGTGTAAACAAATACATATATTCAAAGAAGGATCCTATTGTTTCCAGTAAATTGCATTAGAAGTAGGCCTGATAAATTCCCAACGCCGTGCGTGTTATTTGATCAATGAGATGATTTCGAAAAGTTATCAACTTTTGAAATAAATCTTGAAACGGGACAGCAAAACATTTCTAAAGGCAAACCCCTCAACTCTTCACCCACGACGAAGCACACTGGGTCGAAGATCAATCATTATCACTCATGTCACAATTGAGGACTGTTCAAGCTGTGAGGTTTCAGAATCAAAGGACCAGGACCTGCGTGTTGTCTTTCAAATGATGTGTGCCCCTTGGATAAAAGTTATAGAGAGTTCAGCGGAGGTTGGAATAAAATTGACTATCAACAGCGCCAGACTGCAATATTTAAATACCAATGTATATGCAAGAAAAATAATCATGTTACATAATACAGGTCCAACAATATTAGATATATTTTCTCATCGTTCAGTTTGGTCAGAACAACTGCATACCTGCTATTGAGACAAGAGAGATAAGAATTATATAGAAGCATAAATGTAACTGATATCAATATAACCCAAGAGTTGGTCATTTAATTATCTTGGTGTAAATTTGTACCATTATATATGTTGGCAATATTTATTTCACACATTTTATTTACCCCAAAAAATTAAAAAATAAATAAATCGTAAAAGCGGTGTTATTTAATAGCTTATTTGCATATATAAACATTCTGGTTGTTCGTTGAAGCAGTTGCAGCAGGACCCACAGTAAGGAATTGCACTAGGACTCAACGCTGAAGGATTAACAGGAGACCGAATGCACTGAATCAACAGGACGACGGCTAGGAAATGTAGCCTGGAGTATAGAGTGACATACATTCCCTTGAAAATCTTTATGAACTAGAGTCTATTTATGTTCCCGCCCCTGAGTCGAGTGAGGTGGTAACGTGTACATTCTATATACCGATGTTAAATTTGGCACTAAATGAGCTGTGGTGATTAACACGAACCACATCCACCACATACAGCTCTCTGGTGCACGTCATAACCATGTAAGCGCGAACGCAATAATGATACCATTTAACAATTCATCATCAATAGCAATACAATTACGGCACAGAGGGTTTTACTATTCAGTGTGCCATAAAAGTATTTCATCCAACAGGCCTAAGCTAGCCTATATCAGTAATCAATTAATATTAAGTAGTTATACTAATAGACTATGAAAAATTGATATCCTGTAATAGCACTTCCAACAAAATGGTGTAGGCCTACGCTGAAAGCACCGTCAGTAAAATAGGCCTACCCTATATGATACTCAGCAAAGTTCAAACAATATGACGCTGGCTCATCATGACTGTGTCCTTTTTTATAGGCTTTATATGCACTAAGGATGATAGCAGGCAGGTAATTTGCATTCAAACGTTGGAATAATTAAAATGCAACAAATTAATGAATTATCTGTTTCCAGTGATTAGAACAGTCATAAGTGTAGCAAAACTTCGATTGCTTTCGGATCCTAAAAACCACCTGAAAAGCAAGGCATTTTACGCCTCATGCTGCCCTCGCGTGCTATCGGAATGATCCTAAAATTTCCTGGTTAAAATTTGGACATGAACGCTCTCTCACGTCGTATTTACCACTGGGAAACACTGGGATAATTTTGATACCCAAGTTTCCGAGATGGGCGTGCCATAAACTTTAAACATGGTGGAGGGGTGAACGATTGCTGCTGTGACTGGTTAGCCTATTCTTTATTAGTGTTTTTCCACAATAGCTACATCGCCTGTTCTTGACGTTAAAGTAGTGCACATTTACAAATATGAATAATCATATTCATATTTGTATGTTTTACACACAGCGACAATAGCCTGTATTTGACCGAAATTCCAAACTGGCCAGCCAGATACAGCGCGGTGAATGTTAGATGGTTGTCGATGAATGGGAAGCTAAATATAATTTTTAAATAAGATTTTACAAATAAGCAAGAATAAACCTGGATCCTGTTCTTTCCAACAACAAAGCACTTGAATGCGACGAGCTGGTAATCACGACTTCAGAAGTGAGAAGTAGACATTTCCGATAGCACGTGATGGCAGCATCACTCCATGAAAACATCATATTCATCCACAGAAGCGCCGCGTATTCAATGAACACAGTGGAAATGTTGAATACTGTATCAGGAGTGTCTAGTGTTTCACAATGTTTTGTGAAATAATAATGTAGCCTACATATGCATTTAAGTTTAACAAGAATTTTCGGTGAAATAACGTAGCTATGCAAAAAAACAAACAAACAAAAAAAAAACTATTGTAGTTTAAATTACTTTTCCCCCCTGTTCATTCTTTTTCCTCACCATTGTAAAACGGCATATGTCTGTACACTGACACAAACGGGGAAGGGGGAAGTCTTTGCTCGTGAAGACCCGTTATTTTCTCTTTCACGTTGGTAGGAAGTGGGATGGAGGCCTGCCTGATCTGTGAAAAAATGGACTTTGTTCGACCGCAAACTAGTATGAATAATAGCCTATCTTTCTAACTCGCATACACTCGCAGACCAAGAACTGAAACCTTGAAACATTTACCTGTAGGCCTACAAATATTCTTATTTAATTTTGTCCACGCACGTTTCCTACATTGTTCTATATATCCTGATACATCAGATCTGATTTTAAAATATGTATCAATTCATCAAAGGCTGGCTAAATTATTCCACACACATAAGGGGCGTGCTTACACACTCAGATGTCACACACACACACACACACACACACACACACACACACACACACACACACACACGCGCACGCACGCGCGCATGCACAAAAGACAAAAAGCTGAGTTAATGTATACTGTTATGTATGTTGATTGCATATGCAAAGAAATAAAACCACTATACACAATTGTTTACTAATCTTTTTTTTCCATCTGAATTCAAATGAGCTTTTGGGAAAAATGCAACCATCGATATTTTCATTGGCTTTTAACTTGCCACTGCAAATAAACAATGTTTGCTTCAAATTCAAGGTTTTATCTCTGAGTTAAAAATGCTTATCTCGATGAAATTAGATTACAAAAATAAATAAATGAATAAATAAATAAAATAATAATAACTGCATCCAATTTTGCAGAGTGCAGTATAAAGACGTATAAAATGGTAAACGCATCTAAATGAATTGCGACAGCGACATCAGACAATGTTTAATTTGTTAGCTGCACATATTTTAATTTTTCAAAGTTGTAACAATACTCTTACAAAATGACTGAACTTATCACGAGAGAATTATTAGCTTTAAGAGAAGTGGGATTACAACAGTATGGTAATTAGCTAGGGGGGTGGGGGTTGCACTGGGTGGAATATCCATTTTTATTTCATCACCTGTCAGTAACGTCCAATCAGCGTCGACTTTGGGGGCATTAATTGATGAAGGTGTCTCCAGCCTTGCTCAGTTCCCACTGTCATTTTATTTGTGGCTAAACCAGCAACGGGAATAGCAGCTGCATTTTGGGCTCTATTTCTCTCTCTCTCTCCCTCACACACACTCTCTCTCTCTCTGTCTCTCTCTCTCTCTCTCTTGCTCTCTCTATCGCTCACTCCCTCTCCTTTTCCCTTCCCTACTCTCTTTGCTTTTTATCCTTCTCACTGGCAGTGCAGTTCACCTTCCTCTTTTCCTCATGGCCAAATGGGAAGGGAGCTGAGGGAGCGCAGGTATACAGGAGCTCAGACAGGCAGCAGCCAGCCTGTCGGCAACATCACACACATTCCATCGATCATGCAGTGCTCAGGTCAATGGACTGATTGTTTTAATTCAAACAGGCCATTTCATTTTTATTTTTCTATTTAAAACTTTTTGTTCATCACGCAGTGTGGACATGTCACAGCCCATGCTGCACCGGTCAGCAGAATGCCTTGAAATAAAGAAGCAGCACTAAAGCTACTTTAAGGACATCCGTCGCGCTAAATGTTGGAATTAATGCAATGAAGAAAATGGGGGACTTGGAATCCGGTTTTGAGGAAATGCAGGGTGTAAAGCTTGGGTATTTGGTTATCAAAGGCAAACAGATGTTTGCCCTTTCTCAAGTCTTCACCGACCTCTTGAAAAATATTCCACGGACTACTGTACACAAACGAATGGACCATTTAAACGTGAAGAAGCATCACTGTGATTTGGAGGAACTGCGAAAGCTCAAAGCAATAAATTCTATAGCTTTCCATGCAGCTAAATGCACTCTGATTTCAAGAGAGGACGTTGAGGCACTGTACTTTTCATGTAAAACTGAGCGCGTATTGAAATCAAACAAAAGAAGGGAAAAGACAAAAAATGCCTCGGAAAAAATGGGCGACGGCAAAAATCGCACATCTGCCAGAAGTGACTTTTGGAGAGAGAAAGTTTGGTTGAGTTTGCATGGCGTTCCACAGACTTTTTCATTCAAAAATAAAGCTGTTCGACCGGACCCTGTCCCTCGCACTCACTCAAATCTACCTCAAATTTACAGTAAATCCTTCGCCCGTGACTTTCAACCGGTCACGAAGTCGGCATCTACACCCTTTAAAAACTATGAAACAGATCAAATACCTGACAACTGTGTGGCTTTTAATCAGAAACATACGTTTTTTCGGCACGTTGTGAATCGGCAACCGCTGATCTATCAGTCCGCCATTGCAGCGCAGGCAAAGCACCAAGGCAACGCAGATCTACTTTACAAAAGGAAGAGGAAGCGCGAGAGCTGCGTGAGGCAGTTCTGGTCGAGGAGCAAACGCAGCCACCCGGTTTTGCTCGTCCCGAAGTGCTGTAAACCAAAAGTTCCCAACGGATCTTTGAGCCAGTTTCATCACCTCGAGCATGGATTATACGTCGATCCTCGGCATACTGGACATTTTCAGGAAAGCTGCAGCAGCGACACGGAATCTAGCTCCATTTCAGAACGGGTGAACAACGATTCGGATTTCGGGTCGAGTTTCTCTACCACCAGCAACTCCGGGACTTCAGATGAGGAGGAGGAGGAGGAGGACGACTCTCTGTCGGACTCTTCAGATGTCAGTAGCGATGAAGAGAGCTCCTCTCAGTCTGATTCCAGTTCTGTATCCAGTCAAGTTTCAGTGCAGAGCATTCGTTTCAGACGTGCAAGGTTCTCAAATCTCAACACAAAAGCACCTCTGCTCTTACAGCCAACTTTTCATTACAGGCCTAATGTGCAGAACATACCCAGTAACCAAGGAGTAACGACTACTTTGGATTGTGAAAGAACTGGCAAAACTCAAAAATCGGACTTCACGTCGTCCAGGGACGCACACAGGGATGGTGATGCCGCAAACGTGCAGAAGTTCTGCCCGGTGCAGATCTGTTTCCCAGATTTAAGAGAAAATGAGGGCTCTGAAGCACCATCGCGCCTTGAATTTCTAAGTGATCCAAAGACAATTGACAAAATTAAAGATATCGGGCTTACACCTAATGCAAATGGAAACAAGGCGTTTCCCCAACAAAGAATACCGGGTTCTGCAAACAAATGCTCCCAAGCCTTGATCACCCACTGTGCTCAGGACAAAGAAATAACGGTTTGTAAGTCTTCTGACAGCAATCTTTCATTAGCAGCAAATTCCAAGAGGGAAGCAAAAACTTCCCTCAAATTGCCTTCACCTCTAAAACCTATCAAAACAGAGGCAGAGGAGCTCAACAGTACCCCAGGCCTTAACAATGAGGGCAACAGGGCAGTAAAAACGCCACCATTTTTACTCAACAACGTGAAGATTAAAGTCGAGGACAGCTTTGACGAATATGAATATGCAAATCATCTCCCGGAATATAAATGTAAGGATAACGACGCTGATGGTCAGCGCATCAGTAACCATTTTAAGGAAACTGACCACTGCAAAGTCATCGAGAGCTATGTTCAAAAACACCCTCCCTGTAACGAGGAATCAAGTAGCACTTTAAACACTCCTTGTTCCGAGGAAGGGGAATGCAAAAATGGTGCAAGGGTCAGAAAAAACTACAGGGCAATGCTTCTTGGTAAGAAAGCCGAAGGTTTAAGGACATCCGCGAAATCTGTTGCAAAAGTTGACCGGAGCCCCCGTTCTGCCGGAAAATTCGCTAGCAATGAGGGATCGAATGAAGATTGTGCAGGCGCGAGCAAACGCAAACGAGCGAACACCAATGTAGCATCTCTGAAAAAGCCCTTCAGATTCATGGCGAATTTTCCCTCTCCGCCGTCCCTTGTTATTGGCAGCGATGGAGATTTGAGTCCCGCTTACTCTTTGAACTCTTTAAGAAGAAGTAGCCAACTGCCTCATCATTCTCACCCAGTGTGGGGATGGCAGCTCGGTCATTCAGTTGTTCCTCCGCCTCCAAGCCCCAAATTCAGGAAAGCCTCCGTTATCCCTTGAACTGTTCTTTTAAGATTGGGGGAAATGTCTTAAAACTGTGACAAGCACTGATACCCGTATAGTTGTTTTGTTTTCATTGTTGTTTTCAATGCATACGTTTCTGGCCTGATGTTATGTAGCGCAAACCGTCCTCATATAGCACAGGTTGGTCTATTCATCGAGGTTTGGGATTCGGGAATATACGGAGGTATTTATAATAAGCTGGGCTAGCAAAAAAAACAACAACAAAAAAAAACAACAAAAACAAAAAAACGGTTGCTTTCAAAATTACATTGTGGAGCTGTTTGTGACCTGATGGACTAGACTCTCATGGAGCAAACGTTGGCTCATTTTGCAGGCAGGGTCAACCATCTCTCATAAGGATGGCGTTATAGTGATTGTCAGGTTGTCAGATTGTCAACTAAAATGCTGATTTTGTTTTTAAAACATTTGACTTTGTCGGTATATTTTGGGCCAATGTGTTTTTTTGTTTGTGTGTGTGTGTGTGTGTGTGTGTGTGTGTGTGTGTGCGGTGTTTCCCTTTATGCTTCATCTACATACTGTATTTCTGAATTACTGTAGGCCGATGATCCATACCCTTATTATTTATTCATTTTAAGGGTGCTCCCCAATTGTTGGCGCCTGGTTGTGTTCACTCACACACAACACACCATAACTCTCACGGTAGGCCCAACACAATGGCCCCACTAACTGACAATCAAGAGCTGTTTGATTTTGCACGATGTAATAGAGGGAAAAACACCAAATCGATCTCCTTCTATAGCACATTCATAGCTTAAGGTATAGAAACAGCTAAAGCACAAATTTACCATGCATTACACTTTGCTAATGCTCATTAAGGTGAATTAGTGATTTTTTTTATTTTTCGATTTTCTTACGCAAAAGAGCCATCGCAAGTTAACCCAAAAACCTTTTTAAAATCTGTAATTATTAATGTGGTGCTGTTTCCAGTATGTTCGTTTGCTTTTGAGAGGTTTTGTTAGTCGTTCTTATTGTACTTGGTGCCGATAGCGACCTATAGGCATACAGACAACTGCAAACAACATAGTTTTACATACGTGACGAAATCAAAGAAAAATACCTCGGTAGCGGAATATCCACACATTCTGGTCAGGGTATACTTTGTAAATGTTTATTTCTCTTTGACTCAAGTAGCCTTGTCCTTTTCGTATAGTGTTTTGATTGTATTTTACTTCACTAGGCCTGTTTTCCAAGGATATGGATTACCTTGGCACTCGAAAGCGTAACCTTAAAAAAACATTCAAGTGTTAACTTGGTGTTTCACTGCTAGAGTACCCTGCCCCATATAAATGCCTTGTGATGAATGTACTGTGACGTACCATATTTGTTTACTTCAGCAAAAGCAGACTGCCTCCGAAACAGGCCTTTAAGAGCAAATGGTATCTTTGATTGGATCAGCCAAGGAACTAAATGAACAATTTTCTGATTATATTGAGGAGCAAAAAGAAAATCCACATTCTAATTTCCTACAACAACAAAAAACGAAATAAATACAAAACATGTGAGTCATCACTGAACAGGCATAGACTATGCAGATTTGGCTAAAGCGAGGCTACCGGGTTCACGTCATTCTGAGAAAACGCGTAATAGACTTTAAGGGTATTTAACAAGTATCGGCCCATTACGTGTGTTTTGATTAAAGTGTGCAAGTGGGGGTAGACACTATGTTGCCTATTAAGCGAAATTGCATCGCTTTCTGAATGTTCCAATATGCCATAGTGTGATAGCCTACAATGACAGGTGAATGATTAAAGTATAGTAGGCCTAGTTCTATATTTTTGTAATGCGATAATTTAATGTCTGCTCTCTCGAGCGTATAAAAGGAACATTTAGCTCCTTTCTATGTCAAAGTGCACTGCGGACTGACAGAATAGCCATGTCGTCCTAACTTAACAGGAATGAATTCAAAACTATCCAAATTAAACAGAATGTAGCGCACACATCACAACCCCATTAAGTTAAAGAATTGCATGATCTCCACAATGAACAGAAATGGGAAAATGACTCACTGTAAACATGGTATTTGTTTTTTTATCGCTCTGCTTTTGCTAAAATACTTGAGGTCAGATTTTGACATGATGTTTTCTTAAATTGAAGTCACTGGTGGTTGTTTATAAAAATGCATATTTATTTTTGTGATTTTCCTGTTTTTTGTATACCATTGTTGTGTAGGATAAATGCACTCGAAATGAAAACTTGAAAACGTGAGGTGGATTTTGAAGCACTTTCTTTTTTTCTTTTTATGGTGAAACTGTTCATTAAATACATCTGAGTGTGATGTGATATGATCGTTCATTTTTAGCTATTAATTCATTAATATTCACTAGAGCCCCTTGAGGTGTTGGGTAATATGCGGTTTAAGCCAGATCAAACATAGGTTGTTTGTTGTAAAGAAAAGTGTTGGTGTGGGGAAGGGGTTTAGAAACTGATGGTCTCGTGCCCTGCTATACACACTATGCACTCAAGCCTATAACCACACATGAGCGCGCTTAGGATATAGGCTACTTTAATCAGGGAAAGAAAACAGGAAAAGCGAGTAGAAACATGAGGATTTCTATAACAGACATGATCTGGTTACACTACCATGTTTTCATAGATATAATAGTTTTTTTATAATTGGCTAATCCGTGTGTGAGACTTGGAAAAGGCAGCATAATGTCTCTGGACGATCAGCTAGGCTCAAGATAAACTGCTTCTTCTGAGTGACTTCCTTTCTCCAAGGACAGCAAGATTAAAAGCAGAGGAGCAGGAGGGAGAAATGAAGGACAAAGCCGTTGAAAAAATATTTAAAAATGACTCAAAGACGCGCAATTAGCCAAAAACGTAAATGCATTGCTGCTTGTTCCTCGTGAACGGAACCTCCTAATTAATTAATAAATTAAACTGTTGATTTGATCATTCGTGTTGGTCTAGTAGCAGCAGCCACTTGTTTGACCGTGGTAAATATGTGGAAAGGGGGTTTCGAAAGGGTTGGTGTCCTTCTAAACGACACGTATATTTTATATTAATCATACTTTTAAATTCACCCGATTTAGCTTTTGCATAATTAATTGAATTTAAGTGTACGTCGGTGATTTATTGTCTATATCACATTGTATTTCAGTGGACTCCATAAGAAAAAGTCCATAAGACAAATATCTAGAAATAAAAGGAAATAATGTAATATAAATAGCAAATAATTATTATTTACAGCTAAATACATAGCCTAAAATAAAATAATAGAACATTTTTTAAGCTACTTGTATTGTTTGCTTTCATACACAGATCAGCTGTTTCGTCCGCAGGCAAATCAGCCTTCCCAAAACAGTCGAAGGCAATAAATCTGTCACACAATGGAAACAAACACAGTAGCGATACAGCAGCAGGACCACGTCTTGTGAAATGTAGGCTATATTGCTATAAAAGTGTTCATGTGAACTTTAATAATAATTATGATGATAAATAATCGCTTGACATAAACACGAAGCATCAATACACGGACACACGTCTAAATCAATAATATGATTTCTGTAGAGTCTACAGGTAGGCCTAGGCTACTATCAAAACAGACAGCGGCTAAATGTTCTACTTTAAGCATTCAAGGCGAACGCAAACACAGCTCGTGTTAAAAAAAAAAAAAAAAAAAAAAAAAAAAAAAAAAAAAAAGGTGGTTAGCCTAGTTTAAGGTAAGCCTAGGCCTACATCCGAGAAATTAGAAATGGTAAATAACAAATTATGGCACGCCGAACACACTGCACAGCTAGACGGATCTTGCACAGTGAAACATACTGACTAGTTCATTTCCAGGCCTGACTTCATCGAATGGACTCGAGGCTTCATTCACAGACTCAACAGAACACAACAGGCCACCATAGGCTGTTCAGCAGGGAAAGATTTTTCAATCTCCTAACAAGTTTATGCTCAACCTGTTGTTGATCGCTACTCTGGAAATGAACTAACCTGTGGAGATATTAGCCCTTAAGCTGTTTATAAATGTAGAAGTATTTTGCTTGAATGTTTTCACATTGAAAATTGTAAAAGTGTGACAACGACTAATGAATTGATGAATTTAACTGACAATAGACAGTAGATGTTGTGTTATATTGCCAATGCAATCATAAAAATAATCTTAACAGCACGCACAGTGGACAACAATATTAACAAAGTAGGCTAAAAGCCTAGGTTTTGCATAAAAATAAATATCATACTATCAAATACTTCAGTGAGCCATCAACCGTTCGACTCATATTTAAACAAGTGGTTCGACCAACAGGATAAGCGGCCTCATGGAAGCTTCTTTTGTAATGGGATCAGGACGTGGGAGGAAAATAATGCTGTTACGTGACCTGCACAAAACTCATCACCATGTTGTTAATCCCACAAAACACAAGTTTGACCTGTCGATTTTTTTTTCCAGTGCTTATTACTCCACTAAGTTACTCCAGAATATATAATATATATATGCTGTATCACGCATTTCAAAACCATTTACTCCAGAACTTTGTAAAATGCGAAAACCATATATAACATGGAACATGGAGGAGTAATAAACTTTAGTTACTCTGATAGCTGGTTTAATAGCTCGTATTTTAAACTACCTATCAGAGTAACTTAGTTAAAGGGGAAGCTCTGATTGACTGAGGTCCTCGTCAGCCTCGTGACAAGAGAATCCTCGGTTATCTGCAGAAACTGAAACTGGTTTCTACTGGTCTTTAATGAGCATTCATTCTCAGAATTCATCTGACCTTTTTATTCTCAACAGCGTCACCAGTTATCAACCATTACTAAAACAACTCTACTGCTTCTCCATTAACAAGTAAAAATAAATAAATAATGAATGAATGAATGAATGAATGTTCACCCTCTGACATAGGCATGCCGTGAATCCCCAGTCACCGAGGAAATATATTAAATATTCATTTCATTCAGAACCTTAGAAATTTGTAGACTCTGTTTTTCCTACTTAAAGTCAGAGAGGGCTTATACACCTAGGTAAGAATCAAACTCATACGGTTATACAATATTTATTTTCTTCTTCACTGCATACAAAGTAAAATAAAGATTGAAATACTGTGTATCCATATCATTCGTGTTTTTGTTTTGTTTTTTCCTGTTAGTTATCACTAACTTAAGTTGCAAATAGTGATGTTCATGACAAGGTTTTGTCTTAAAAACATTTTCAAAACATCCAAATTTATGTTTAAGATAAATATGAGATCTTTACGTTGCACTGTTAAATAGTTCCTAAACAAATAGGCTAATTGCTTGTGATAAGGTCAAATAAATCAGAAATATGAGTCTTACAACAATGGTTGTCATATGACAGAAAAAAAGAACGTAATGATAGGCCTTATTCACCTCGCAAGTTATGAACAAACCAAAGCAAAATCATTCTCGATCCTCTACAACGATGCGGGAACAGAACTATGTCTTGCCTTTTGAAGCTCTATTGCTATAGACAAGGGCAATTCGAACTTTGAAGTGTTAACCAATAATTCACGTGTCAAAATAATTAGCGATATTAGTGATATAATCAGTGGCTTGGGCTGCAGTCGAACAAATCATTAAACCCATTTATATCACGAGCAACGTTTCTTTCAGAAACACTTGTAAAAACAAGTCACTGATCCAAAAAAACAAGCTCCCTTAACTGTTCCATTAGGTGACGTACATCTTTCATAACACTTATGAAAAATGTGCTGTGGGTCAGTGATGCATTCTGCTGTGAGCCTGCCTTACAATTTTGACCATTCTGAACAGGCCACACATTAGAAGTTTAACGTCATGAGGCATTTGCAAAGAGGTTTAAGCACACTAACATGCATACAACGTACACTTATATAATCATGTAACGTGGATTTAACCAATTAAGGAGCAGACCTATTAAAACAATCACTATGTATGTATGTAGTACATTATTTAACCAATCCCAGTAGGGAATTAGCATATTTTAAAGGCAATTCTTTCAACAACAAAAAAAGATTAACATTTAGAAAGCAGCCTTGCAAGGAAAATGTAATCTGTCCCGTGTGCAAAAAGTCAAATAAATGAACCATTTAAACCGTCGCGTTTAGACTGGCTCTTCAACGCTTGGTGCAGGTGTATTAATGTATTGTCAGAAAACAACTTTTTTTTTGTCAAAAGTTATCCGAAAAAAAAGAAAAAGAAAAGAAAACCCGAAGCCTGCTGCAAGCCTGCATTGGCAGCCACATGGTCAAGTCGATTTCCGCGCAGCAGGCTACGGCAGAATAGCTTTTATTCCGGTCATTTCTCTTGGTCTGTGTTTCGTTGGGCAAATATTCTAAATGTGAATAACTTCCTCCTGCTTGGATAAGTTTAATGCCTACATTCTGATTCTTCCTGTAGAAAGAGCTTTGTTGTAAGGCATTACCACAGCGATGCGAGACATACTGAATCATTTTAAAATCATTGTTATAACGACTAATGCTGACACTAGGCACTATTTTAATAAACCTTAATGATGTGTCTTTGGACTACAAAGAACGAAAATTTCGAAATGCACAGGCTTATTTTTTTCTGTTCGCTGCGGTATTTGTGACAAGGTCATGTGTTATATAAACGGTACTTTTTAATATGACCTCAAATGTTAATGTCTTAATCAAAATAGAAGTCGACTAAAGTAGTCTACTACTATTGAGTAAACAGGTAAGAAAGCGAGCCGTTGAGGGAAAAGCCGATGCCGAGAAAGAGACGGTGGGTGTAGGTGAATGTAGAATTTACTACATAAAACAATGTGTTCAGATATGAAACTCATTTTAACAACTGCGCTGTGAGCTATACAAGACTTGAGTGGACGTAAATGATAAAATATTGGCGATGTATCGACATGTTTAAGTAAGAACAGACGCTTAAGTGACAGCTCTTAAAAATGAGGCTCGAAAACGGGTCGTCATTGCACGTGCTATTGGCGCCCCCGCTCGGGCGCGAAAGTTTGGAGAATTTTCTCTTAAAGGGGAGGACAAGAGGATTTAAGGTGGAATGAACAAATTACACCCAGCGATCCTGACCCCCGTCAAACTAATTTAATAATGATTGTATATTGGGCTAATTTCTGCAAAGAGAGATTAGCTTTATTTTTGACGATGATAAAAATTGGGGTTAACTAAAATTGCGAAGTATACCGGTTGCTTCATCGTTGAGGTAAAGTTTAGAGAACAAAGATTTTACTTTTCCCTGTTTTGCTATAGCCTATTATAGGCCTTACAAAATATGATAAAGTTAAATCAAGTTCGTTTTTATGAGAAAATGTTTCCGTAGCACATGATTGTAAATGTTATAGGCACACTGCATAGTGATAAAATGAATAAATAATTGTGTTCTTTTGAGGAAAAAGAAACAAAAGTCGTCTTTTGTAAACGGTTGTTTGTTTTTCATAGTATAATTCCAAAAGAAAGACCAATTCTTAAATAGGCTACTAATAGGCTAGCATACGGTTCTACCTACAGGCTACTTTAAATGAAAACGCAAAACAAATAAGAGTGATGCACGGTGAATTTCCAATTGTAGCAACAATAGAAATACAGCTCTACAGAACAATGTTAATTGAGAATGAAATCTGAATAGCCTAGCCTATCTGATTTTTGACATCTATGTGCAATTCATCCAAATGTTGGTACCTGTCAGTCAGTAGGCTATTTAAAGATGATGCCTCAAGTCTTTGCAGAGGAGGAGGTGGAAGAAGCAGCCACTGCTCCTTCAGAGGGAACAGCAGGAGCAAATTAAATAGAAGTCAAATGGAAAACATTGAATATTGGGACAAAACAAAACAATAAATAAATAGCAAGGAATATGTCATATCATGAAATATTTTGTGTTCGTAGCCTATATAAATCCGGCAGTAACCTATTATTCATAGTCCTCTTCACTGAGTAAGGATCATTTGAAGTAAACGAGTGCCCTGGCTCTTTATTTACGCAAGTATAACATGGCTTTGGGGAACATAGGCCTCAAAATTAAAGGTAACGGGGGTACGGGCGGAGGGAAGTGTGTATTTAGAACAAGAACTAAGAAGTCTGTGTGACTTTTGACCTGGCCCTTTAAAATCGTATATTACTTATAATAGTGTTGGATTTTACGTTCTCAAATTCCAATTTAGTCTATCATTTGTTTTAAGTAGGCTATTATAAACATTCCCCGTATCAACATAGCCTATAAAAGGTTGTTGCCTGGTGCTGAATGTGTCTTTCCCTGGGGGTGAGATGAGCAAACTCTATAGAGTCCACACAATCACATGATGTATTCTTAAACATTGGTTTTCACATCACTGACCTCCAAAGAGGATCCAGAAGCGTTCGTGGACATTTTTCTTTTTAAATGTTCTATGTTACAGAAATCCGTTCAGCTGTCTGTGCTCTTAGTTGATGAGGTTGGTGTTACCATTCCGGATTTCTTTATTTAACATTTACATGATGTTTAATAAGCTTAGAAGACCATTTATTATCGAAGAATGAATTGGTAAAAGATGAGCACTCAACCCAAATCATTGTAACAGGCCTGTGCATAAAAACAATATAGGGCCGAGGCTATGGCGTTGACTTTTATGCTATGGATCTGCAATCAAGGTAAACAATATAGTTTTTTTTTTTGAATGAAGGATAAACATGAACGATAAACATCACCCTTTTCGACATGTTGGACTGCCTTCAACTCTTAACACGCACGTTTCTAATTTTGACGCCAATGTTTTTGTTGAAAGATGCAATCTTAGCGTTTCTTCAGCTAAATCCTGGACACGCAAAAAGTAAAAAAGTAGGCAACGACTCAACACTGTCCCCCTTAGCCAATTATATATAGTCGAATGTCATTAGGCCCATATATAAAAATGGATTTCTTAATTGATGGTTATTCTTAGGTACGCTTTTTTTTGTACTACTCCACTGCGTTCAGATTATTTTTTGTCTGTTCTATGTTGGCAGGTATTTTAAACAGCGTTTTATATTTAATCAATAGGCTAAACTACAATTGCATGCATTTTTATCATCAAGCTTCCATAACATGAAAGCCAGTTCTCCGCGTGACTCTCATTAACGCAATTTAAAAGAGCAGAAAACATGATGAGACGTTGCACCATAAATTGCAGACAAAGTGCTTTATTGTTTTGAGCAATGCTTATGAAATGGAGTGTATATCGGTTTACATCATAACACATGAGACAGCCTCCCCTTTGGTTACTCTCAACAGCTTCTAGACTCATATCTGAGTGTGATGCAGATTCGCGATTCTCCATCACTTCTATTACCTTCACTATCTAGATTAAAACAGTCACATACGAGGGGATTTTTTTCTTTCTTTCATTAAGCATGTAAACCTGAATATTCAAATAAAATCCATCCGAACGCGTCGTTCATAAATGTTTCGAAAATAAAAATCGAACTGCTAAAAAAAAGTACATGACATTTTTTTCCCCGAAGCTTATGTGATGAGTTCTGCATCAATGAACACATTGAGCAAAATGCTTTTGGCAAATTGAAGAACATGGTGGAGGGCTTTTGGAGAAGGCGTGAAGTGAAGCTGTATCTTATAGCACTTTTCACATTTAGTGAAATTCACATATATATCGCTGCGTGTAAATCCAGTATCAGAAGCTGAAGCGATGCTCTGATGGCACTATCAAAGTCTGCCGCTAAAACAGCCACTTTTGTCATGCCCATGTTGTTGTTTTTTTTTTTTTTTTTTTTTTTTTTTTTTGTTCTTTGTGAATATTACAACCAAGACAACGAGGATTTGTTTTCTTCCCCAATGAGAACAATAAAAAATGCTTCTTTTCCCACTGTGCAATGGTTTCCCAAGGGCACAAGCAGCAGCGCTCAGTTTATTAAGAAAATGAAACACTAACCAAGGACGCTGTAACATTGGTGCCGGATAATACTTCCAGATAAAAATGCTTTGAGAAAGCCTGAACACAATTTACAATTAACACTATAACAAGAGCCACACCTACTCATATCAACAAATTCACAATGCACACTCTTGTCCAAAAGGCTTTGCACATAGAATTAGCCAGTCAAGGAGAAATTGTGACCTTTTCAGTGTTGTGTTGTTGCAAACAGAAAGTATGTGTTGTATCCATTTGAAGAAACAGCACATTTAAAAAAAACATCAAAACACCCAAAAGAAAAACACTGAAGATATTGGATTTTTTTTTCTTCCAACAACCACCCTAATATTAGAAAATAACATTTTACTTCTGTTTGAAAAAGAAAAAAAAAAAAAAAGATTAAAAAATACAGAATTAAATAATTTGGAGTAAAAAGGCACGACTCTTGCACAGTGTATACATTGAAAACACAGTATAAAGCAGGTATGGGACCATCTTAAAAAAATAGACCTGGGGTGGGGGAATAGGGAGTTTAGGGCAAGGGGGAAAAATAAAAATATGACCAAGCATGGAATATACACCATCTCTGGGCTAAACCAGACTGAACACTAAAAATAATGCAACATGCATTTTTTTTCTCTTTCTCCTTTCTTTTTTTTTTAGACAGTACTCGTGTTGTATGATTTAAAACAGTAACATTCTTCATTTATCAGAACACTTTTATCGAATCACAGAGTGGTGCTCTAAAATTCTGATGGATTAAAATTCAATGTAAAAATATGTGCAAGTGATCAAAACGTCTAAACCAACATAGAATGAGGCTTTTTCTTTGAATTAGAAAAGTTAAGGAACAAATGTTAATCTCGAAGTCATATTACCTGCTTCTAACTCAATGCCATTTATAAAAGTATTCTCCTCTGTTGCAGGTATTATGTTTCCCTTGTAAATACCACTGCTGAACCAACAGGATTCCGTGAACATTTTGGTTCCATTCATCATGTGCAAAATATACAACGTTTCATCTATTTTGCTGCCAATTTGAACGTTCAAAAAAATTTCGAACAAAACTCACAAAGACATATACACAATAATAATAATAAAAAAAAAAGTTAAAAAAAAAAAAAATACACAAAGCACCCCTTCCCCAAACCTCCATGGAATACTGAAACACAACACAAAACGGTGTGTCCTGGTACGATGCAAGAGGTAAACTATGTTTTGTCTGCTGAGAACAAGCGTATGCGTGAGAACACGTGAAACTGCAAGGTTGCGTTGAACAGTGCCTCATAGTGCTATCGTTGCAGCTCGTAACAGACCGAGTGATCCTAATAAAAAGTGCAACAGTTTAAGGTGCTGATGGCAACTGAATCACTAATGTAACAGAATTCACTGATGACTGAAGAGAAACCACTGATCCTGCTGCCTCAGTGTCTTCATTCTCCCTCCTGTCAAGTTGCTGCAAAACGTAACAAAAAACAAAAACAAACAAAATACCTACCGGAACCTTCGCCTCCATTTCAAATGTGTTTGCCTCAGAACACTGAAGGAACATGCAAAACAGTTCATCTGTCTGTCCACACAAGGCAAGTAGGGGGCGATGGGTCCTCCTTTTGTAAATGGCTCAAAGAGCGTTTCTTGTTAGTTTGTACAGAGCAGGAAGAGGACCGTGCGAGTAAGGAGAGTTAGCGAGCGGGTGCCGTGGTGTCAAGTGCTTCAGGTGCCTCTCTGCAAAGCTGTTGACCTCAGTGGTGTAAAGCAGAACGGGCAGCCAAGGGTTGGGTAATGTGAGTTCGGGTAGGGATGTGATGAATGATTCAGTGAGAGACCAAATGAGAAGTTCTGTTTTGGCCTCCTTATCCAGAGACCTAATTCAACTAACTGAGCCACAGACCATCACATGCGCTCTCTTTCCTCTCTCCGTCCTCTTCCACTTTAAAAGGCAAGAAAAGTATCAAACGGAACAAACAAAAATAAGGGGCATGCATAAGAAAGCAGTAAAAAGCCCTATCCCCCCAAAAAAGGTATAACTGTTGTCCTTTTCCATCACTCTCATGGTCCCACAAAAACAAAGAACGAATAGATGAAAATCAAAATGTAAACGAATGGTGGTTGTAGCTGCTGTAGGGGTGCCCCCCTGTGGCAGAGCAGGCGAGTGAGTGTACTACACCCCTCTGCTGGCGTCCCTCTTCATCCCCGTGGACTCGGACTAGGGCAGACACCAGCTGCCTCGTACTAGGGCAGAATGGTAGTGATGAAGTCATAGAATCTCTTCGAGTACTGCTCTGGGTTCACGGTGGAAATCTCTGCCCCAGCCTAAGACCAAAAAAGAGGAGGAGGTTGATGCCTCAATAAAAGCTTTCAGTCATGCATACACATTAGAGCATAAATGATGAATGAGAAATACCCAAAATATTCCTACAAACTGTACAGTACTTGTAGTACATGTTAAAAAGTATTTTTTGATTAATGATAATTTTCTTCTATCCATTCTTACACTGTAAAAATATCTGTAATTCAATAATTTTTTTACAGAAAGAGACATTAAAAAAACTGGTTAGATTACTTTACCAATATATAATGTAAAAAAAAAAAAATTTTTTAAATGTTATTTTTAAAGCACTCACCCCATGCTTTACCGTCTTGGCTGCGTGAGCAGCCTTTTTCTTGGCATCATAATGCTGCAGGATGTCAATAACAGCCATAAAATACACCTCCTTTCTGGGAGAATCTGGGGAAAAAAGGTTTGCAATACATTTTCATAATGTGACATAGTACAGAAAAAAAAAGTACAATGGGTCTTAGCTTATCAATCATGAGTTGATTGTATTGTGAATGATGGCTGTTACATACCAGTATGGAGACAGGACAGAATTTTTTACTATTAATATTATTTTCACCACCTGCCTCTCTTGATGACATCACCCAAGACGGAAACTTATTACATTTTGATAAAAGCTTAGAGGACTATTATTTTAAGAATATCATGCATGGATGAAGCGTTCACAATAACCACAGGAACAGGCATTCAAAAAGGAAATAGGGCCAATTCTGATTTCATTCTATGTTAAGGTCCTCGTTATAGACAAAATCATATAATTTGGTATATAGCATATGTTCAATAAGAACAGCTAAGAGGTGTTATTAGGCATAACACGGTGTCCCCTTTAGCTGTTCTAAATTCACTGTAAACTATGGCTTCACAGGGCTTATTGCTTTAATAAAACAGTTAGACCATAAAAATATTTATTGTAATGCTTTCCCCACCAGCGTTCTTTAAAAAAAGTTGCCAGCCAGCGGCCCAGCACCAGCATTTTTTATCATTTTGACAAAAATGTAATGGCCCATAGAATATTTTGTTGTATGAATATCTGAGCATGCAATATATCAAAAGAAAGAGCTTTTAAACAACAACAACAAAAAAATATTTTATTCTAGCTTCATGCATTCCTTTTTATCAAAACTTAAATATGGGTAAGTTGCATAAAAAAAGCAACATTTTGAACAAAAAGCTGAGAAAATAAAATTTGTCAAAAACTACATTGTCAGATTCAGAATGATGATCAAACACAGATGAACTAGTTGCTAGATCGAGTCCATCAACACCCCTAAAGCTTTACAGTCCTGTAGTTTGTCCTGGGTCCACATTTCATTCGGTAACATTAGATAGTTTTGATGTATATGCCGTTTAATGTTGATGAGCACATATGTTTACATATGCACATGAGTTTACATATGCATCTGCTTCTTCACCTGTGTTTTGATCAGGAGATTCTGTACTCATTCAGAAGATGCGTAATAGCGCCCCCTAGCATATAACAGTGAAAACCTAGCCTGGGAAAACCCAGACAACTTCCTGCAAATTTAGATTTGCTCTGCAAGTTAGTCTGGCAAAGAGCTCATTCAAGCCCATTTCTAATCCCTCAAAATTGCGGCACCAATCAGAAACATTGGGGCGGGCTTTAAACAATGACGACAGCGCAGCGACGGTGAAGCAGATTTTGTACATTACAAAGATGGATGCCACCGTGGAACATCACTCGTTTGAATCAGCTATCGCGTCTGTTTTAAGCGATTTAAACTGAATTAAACTGATTAAAACAGAGAACTGCTGTCAGAGTCTCAGATGTTTCTCCGTCGCTCTGCATACGTCATCAAATCCCAGAGGCATTTGAGCGACATCCATTGGTGACGCCCCTTTGGAAATGACTTGTCTATGAAGCTTTGCCAGACCATAACTCAGTTACTACTGAGAATGGTCTGGTTTTAACCAGGACAGTGAAAACCTGGAAAATTCTGTATTTTGCAGGGAAGCGTTTCTTACAAATAACGGAAAATTCTGTGTTTGGCAGGGAAAGAGTTAATGAGGTCACATGTGTATGTTTTTAGAGTAATTTACAATGGTTTTGTACTCAGCTTAACCCATTTATCATATACAGTGGAATATCTGCACAGGGCCCATTTCAGTAAGACAGCACATAAGCTTCTTTTCTCCACTCACTGTCATGGCTTTTGATGGCATAGACGTCAATACTGGGGTCGAAGTCTCCCGGTGATAGTGGTTTAGAGCTGTCTAGGGTGTTACTGGGACTGTCAGGAGGTGTCCCAACAATCCCTCCATCACTCTCTCCTTCCTCCTCTCCCTCATTATCCTCACTTTCAACCTCCTCCTGTTCTGCCCTCTCCACGTCATGGATCCCAACCAGAAGACTGTAGTCCATCAACTTTAGCAAGGCAAGGAACTAGACAGAGATGAGGGAAGAAAAAATGACAACAGGTGGATAGTAGAGGAAGAGAGGAAGTGCACAAGATAAATGAGTCATTGTGTCCGTACCAGGCAGACAGAGTGAAAAACTAATTATTCTAAATCATTTACCTCCACATCCTTTCGAAGCTTATCGAGGAAGATTTTCTTACTCTCCTCATCGATGTATATTTTCTGCCCATCGTTGATGAAGTCATTGTCTTTGTACGTAGGGAGTTCTTTAGCCTGGTAGAAAAGAGAGAAACAACATTTAGTGTGCTAAAGATGCTCATTTACACTTACAGACTCTTTTAGGGACATCAAGAGATTCACCATTAACATTAAAATAAATTCAGATCCTGGTAGACTGGTCATGTAATACCAAGCAGCACACCAGGGGGTGCTCTAGATTCACAAGAAAGAGGCTGTTTGGTGTGTTCAGCTGCATGTAGTGTCAAGGGACCCTCATATGAGGCAACAGTCTAGCAGTGTGGCTGATTTAGCTGATATACATTTGTGGTTAGAGATATTCAGAATGGCCTATGGAAGAAATGAGCTTTTAAACAGACTAAAGATGTATTGACAATGTAGATAGGCCAACACCAAAATCAGCTACAACTCAACATGACTCAGCTATTAGTAATTATTACACACCGATACTTAATAATTAAGTAGTAACTTTTTATGGCTTGTTCGAACTAATGAAAATGAATGTGGGCGAAAATATTTCCTCCAGGGTGATTTAAACCTCCCAAATGAACACACTCCAGCAATTCTTTGTAATTAGCTCATTTGGTACCCTTGCTCCAGACTCCAGTAAAAACCATATTAATGGACTTTAACAGCCTCTACCGTTTGCAGATTTCCCAACTTTCAAAAGCAAACATACACCTATCAAACTGTTGTGAAATCTAGGTCATTGAGAGTCAAAGTGCTGGTGGGCTGAAGAACATTAGGAAAGGGTCTGGTTGAGGAAAGCGCTTCAAACCAGACAACATTATAAGTGAACAGACATTTGGGCACTGATGAAGTGGTTTGCATCCATTACCGATTAATACACGTCCCCAGTCTTATTGTGCGAGATTCATCTGTATGTGTTATTCCGAAGACAACATTTTTTGGAAATCACTGAAACAAATTGATCAACAAGCCCTCATATTTTTCAACCTCTACCTTCCAAACACCAGTCAAAGAGACCACTTTTCATGAGCTAATAGTTTTCTGACAGATAAAATTAATTGAATATCCTGAAATGGGTCACATTATAAAAGTAAAATTACTTGCCATTTAACTTTAAAAGTAGAGTAATGGACCTGAGGCAGGGATGGAGCGAAAGGAGAAATATTTAACTGCAGGACTGAATATATAAATAAATATTTATTTAGCTGCAGGACTGAATTGCACAGTATGTGTTCATTTGTTCATAGTTCATTTGTTTGTTTCTTAATGCCATACCAGCTTCTAAACAAAAACAAAGAAAAAAACCTTGACACTTAAGATCTATTTTTATCATAACTTCTAAAACAAGCAATAAAAAAAAAGGAAAAC